>WBNH01011344.1:75681-176233 GCA_013401255.1 Urocolius indicus | reverse complement strand
GTCCCTCTCTCGAGACAAGGCCTCTTCTGGGCATAAGTTTGATGAGTCGCTTTGTCGTGGGTTCCTTCCCACAGTTACAGCTGTGAGTGTTGGGTCCCTCCCACGGGACATGGCCTGCTCCGGCCATAGTTTTAAAGAAGAAAATCACTGCCCCTGGCTCGGAGGCTGCAGTGAAGTGAATCACTGCCCCTGGTCCGGAGCCAGCTGTATCAAAGTGAATCGCTGCCCCTGTTCTGGGGTCAGCTTTATCAAAATGAGTCTTTGCTGCTGATGCGGAGTTTTTAAAGAAATGAAAATAAATCTCAGCTTCACCAGTTCTTTCCACAGAATACAGGGCAGCCTCTGCTCTGGTACACCTCATACTCTCTTTCATCACTGACCTTGGAGTCTGCATGGTTATTTCTCTCACTGTTCCTACTCCTTGCACCACCACTAGCCAGAGAAGAAGAAGGGACAGAAGAAGAAAGAAGCAAGAAGAAGATGGAGGAAGAAAGCCTCCTCTTCCAGTTTCTTCTTACAAAGTGATTTTGAAGGTGTCTAATTGGCTCAGACCCAGAAGCAGGTCTGGCTCAGAGCTGGGGAGAGTTGCAAACAACTTCTTACAGGTGCCATCTTTACAGCCCCTTCCCCCTTACCAGAAAAGGCTGTCATGTCAAACCATTACACTGCCTCTTTTTATGCATCAGGTTGCAATTTCCCAAAATTAAGGCTGAAAATTTTCCCCTTATAATGTGTTTTGCATTAAAAAATGTTTTAAATTTCTAAAATTAGTAAGTCTGTGCTATTAATAATTTCATAGCATTTTATGAACATTACAGCCCTATTGTGCCAGCTACTATTCAAATACATGCAGCCAGCCCCTGACACAAGCAACTTGCATTCTAAATAAACCATGAGGGCAAATATTTTTCTTTTCACTTATCCTTTACAAACAGTATTGACAATTTAGGAGATTAAGTAGACATTTATGGTGTTTGAGAATATAATTGTACTATTTAACATTCACCAGAAAGCAGCTGCCATTATTCCTGAGGGAAAGCCAATCATGGGTATGATTACAAAGAAGCTGTGAGAACTGATTTCATTGAAAACACAGGGGGACTTCTAGGTGAAAGTAGAGGCAAAATCTGATAAATTAGTTTTCTTGAAACTTCACAAAGATTGAAACTGAGAAAATCAGTATACACACTAATTTATGCATTTCCCATATTAAATTTACAAGGGAAAAGATTATCCCCTTGCACTTCCAAAGAAATAGGAATAAACAATATTCAGACTTGATGAATTATTATTATTAATAATAACAATAACAACAATTTAACTACATTCAAAATCATCCAAGATATTGAACAAATAAACACCTCAAAAGTTCCTCTTCCAGATTTCCAGCACAATAAAGAAGCACTTGAACAAATTAAACAGGACTTAAAGAATTTTCCAAACATCTTAAAATCCTCTTTGTTTCAATGAAAATACTGAAATACTTACCCTTGTGCTTTATTTGAATTTATTATTTTTTTATTAAGAACTTTTAAAATGGCTGTTTGGTCTTTGCCTCATTTTTTAATATGTATATAATAGATCAATTAGAATAAATATAACTTCAGCTTTATCAAATCAGTGCATTTTCCTTTAAGAATATTGTAAATTCAGTCCTTATAACTTTAAAATCTGGTCAAAGTCCGTATATTGACTTTTTATCTTAAATTTTAGACCTCGTAAAATGGAAAACTGAATGTTTACTATTCAGCTAAAAACTGGATCTCATTTTCCATTGCACTGTTGCAATATTGTAATATTTTTTCAGTGTTTCAAATCTGTAGACTTCTTGAAAATACTACTTGATTATTTTAATTTTTTTTTTAGACAAAAGCATGAAAACTTTCTCCAGAGTGTTAAAAGATGAAAACTTTCTCCAGAGTGTTAAAAGATGGGCAGTGAGGATGAATAAGAGAATAGAGTAATAAGAAAGTCACTTTACAGTTTTATAGCATGGAGATGATAGGTTTGATTATTCTTTCTGCTCTAATTGTGTACAACATTGAACTACTCAGAAGATGGTGACGAAACAGTATGCAGAAATAGGGATATAGAATGTTCTTTAATGGCTTGAATTTGTCTGATCTGTACTGAAAATTCAAGGCTGAGATATGATCAAAAGAAATACTATGTGGTTTCAGTACTGAAATCACCCTTGAGAAACTGTCTTTAATTAGGATCCTTAAAATTCTTATGTGCAACGTGGGCCTGAATGACTTTTTAGAAACGTAGAATTTCAACATATGCAGAAACTGTCAAATTTACCCTTTTCATTTTTCCATTTTGTAAACAAGTCTATTCTAAAATGTTATATGGCATTTGGATATGGAATAGGGTCCCAAGAAAGGAGAAGAGTAACCAGAGACACTAATTTCACTGTACATTAACATTTATCTGTTTAGCTAGAATAATGCTCAGGGATGATATATGGAGAAGAATTGAGAAAATCCAGGTCTGGGCATTTATAGGACATTAGCTCCAAATAATCTTCTTTTAATAATATTAACTAGATACTAGATATGATATAAACAAGGTGTAGTCTCTAGAACTCTAGATCTCTGTCAAACACATACATGTCTGATCATTGCTTAAAGTCTTGTGCATAAGAGAAGATAAAAATAGCAGAACCCAGTGCTTTTGGTCAAAAAATCTCAGATATTATTTAAATTTTATTCTAAAGAAGGAATTAATCTGATAATATAAAAGCTTCAAGATAGTTAAGCTTAGAAACTGAAAAATATTTTTGTTTCTTAATAAAAAAATTGCCTGTTACAAGTTTTCCTTGTGTATACAAAGTGAAAGTTAAGGTTTCCTTATGTATATCTTTCCAGAGCAGTTAGCAGGTGCGAGAAATGCTGAAATTCTAGCTTAGTATTTGAGAATGTGGGTGTTTTTTATATTAAGGAAAAGTAAATTTTCATCTAACTCTGGCACATTGCTTTAAAAACCAGTAAAAGGAAGACTGTGTAGGTACGGAGAAAGCATGTTCTTCTAGCTCAAAAAATCTTTCATATTGCATTGCCAGCGATGATAATACAGGAGGGAGGAGTCACTCAATCCTGTACATGCATCCTAAAAAGAGCCTTAGTGCTCTTCAAAGACTGAACAATTTTGAATCCAGCTGACAGTCGCTTTGCCTAATTCAGTTCTAATGGTATGATCTTATGTTCTTACTGTTTCAAACTATTGACTTTGTTATTTTGGTAGTTAGAGTACTGTAATTATTGTACTTTTTGTTACTTTAAAGCAAAACTTACTCAATTTCATTCTATTCCTGAATCTATTAAAATAGATAACTTTGTTTATAAGAATAGCAAGAATTATCTAAAATATAGCTGCTTTTTCATGAGAAATTTCCTTTTGGAGATGTTGCTGAATCTGATCTGTTCTAATTGTGTGGCAGTCATGTCCTTCGAAAGATCATCATTCTGCTCAGTTGCTAATTTCAACACTGTTTTCAGATAATCAGAGAGCTAGAAGAAGATGAAAATGCAGAACAATGTCACTATAAACTGCCAAATTCTCACAAATGTATCATATATAACCCTTGTTTTTTAGCTAATAGAAAAAAAATACTTACAGTGGCTCTTTTGAAAATTTATTTTCTTTCTTTTCTACCCCTTTTTCAGTTTCTATTTTATCTCAAATTAAGAACTTTTCAGTAAAAATTGTTCATAGTAGTGGACTATTAAGAAAAAAATGTAAACAACCAAACAGCAAAGGAAATCACAAGATATTGAGGCAAATCTCCCTATATTTGAGTATACAAGTAATTTCAAATTGTTGTACATCTAGTCTACCATTCTGAATGAGTAGAAACAGGACAAGAATGTCCACAGTCTTATCCTTCCTGAAGTGCATGTAATAGAAGAAATATTAATAGTGGAAACGAGGAAATAAGTTTAACAAGTCCCTTCTATGACAAAAACATGGCTTTTAGTTTGTATTTTTCTGTTCAACCTTGAGACATACTTCAAGTATTATAACCATTTTCTAGTCCCCTAGGATCTAAGCTGTTTTTCTGGAAGCCTCTTCTAGTCATGCCTTTGGACTCATTATTCTACTTGGGATGGTAACAATCTCTGTTCTAGAAAATTGCTTCAATGAAGCTTGTTGAAAATGATTATGTGCTGAAAATCATGACCCTACTCAGAGTTACCTACACTTTTCTTTCAAGAATCCAAATGTACCTTCCTATAGAAATATGAATGTGAGTTTGCCATTACAGCCAAATGGAAGTCTAACCAATGAAGTTCACTGAGTCTACATTCCTATTCACTTCAACCTGAAGCAGTGAAAAACTTCTGGTAAGGATCTCTGTAGGTTCCATATACTATAACATCATGCTAGACAAATGTATAATATAAACATCTTAATCTATTATTGAATCTCAGCTCCTATATACAATTTTTTCTTCAAAATGTAGACTTCTAGTCACACAACATCTGAGACATCTACATGAGCCTGACACTCTTTAGAAAACTTATGTCCTTCCACTTTGGCATCTGAAGGGTTGTACCTTGAAGAATCTTAGTGGCTTTGTATGCCCAACTCTAAGCCTTTCTTTGCAGGAATTTATCGCAAACTTTTATCAGAGTGCTATTGCTCTCTTCTTATTGAAAAGAAATATAGGATAAAGTTTTCTGATTTGAAGCTGACAAGTTACACAACAAAACATTTAGCCTTTCTTTAGTGTAGTCCCAATGAAATCTCTCTCATTATAGGTTATATAATCTTAAATGTTGTATAAGAATTAAAATACTTAACTATGATCTATGATCCAAGCCCAGGATCATTATGTCCACACAAATAGGAAAGCAGGAAAAGGAGGGAGGAGGCCTCCATGGATGAGCAAAGATCTGCTGGGACAACTCAAGGAGATAGCAGCCATCTATGAGAGGTGGAAACAGGGCCCCATGTCTTGTGAAGAGTATAGGAACATTGTTGGAGCATGCATGGGGGCAACCAGGAAGGCTAAAGCTTAGAGCTAAATCTAGCCAGGAAAGTTAAGAAAAATAAGAAGGGATTTTTCAGGTACATCAGCAGCAAAAGGAAAAATAGGGAGATTGTGGGCCTGCTGCTGAACACAGAGGGTGTCCTGGTGACCAAGGACTCAGAGAGAGTCGAACTACTGAATGTCTTCTTTGCTTCAGTCTTTACAGCCAAGGCGAGCCCTTGGGAAGCTCAGACCAGCAAGGATAGTGGGATAGGCTGGACAATAGAGGATTTTCCCTGGGTGGAAGAGGAAGTGGTTAAAGACTTGTTGGACAAGCTTAAGGCTCATGAGTCAATGGATCCTGAAGGGATGCATCCTAGAGTGCTGAGGGAGCTGGCTGATGCGATTGCTAAGCTGTTCTCCATCATTTTTGAAAAGTCATGGAGGACAAGTGAGGTGCCTGAGGGCTGGAGAAAGGCCAATGTCACTCCAGTCTTCAAAAAGGGGCAGGAAGGACGACCCAGGAAACTACACATTGGTCAGTCTCACCTCCATCCCTGGAAAGGTGATGGAACAATTCATCTTGACTGTTATCACTAAACATGAAGGAAAAGATGGTTATCAGGAGGAGTCAACATGGATTCACCAAGGGAAGATCCTATTTGGCCAACCTGATAGCTTTCTATGAGAGCATCTCTGGTTGGCTAGATGAGGGGAGAGCAGAGAATGTCATCTACCATGAATTCAGCAAGGCTTTTGACACTGTCTCTCATAACATCCTCATCATGTCTTTAGCTTCCACAGATTCTAATGCTCATTTACTGGATATTGGAAAATGTTACTTTTTGTATCCATATGTTTTTGTCAATTTGTAAATTTTCTTGTTTCAGTAGGTGCATGCCTATCATCTTTAAATAATTCTCCATAATTTTCCTGAAAATATACAGCTTCTTATTTTTCTTTCAGTTTTTGAGATGTAGCCTTGTTAAGGGCAGTGACAAGACAGTGACTCTATGGTATAAATAATGAGCATAAAGCAGTCTTCATGTATTCTCTTCCATGTGAGTTCTTCCACGTTGAAATTGTGAAAAACATCTAGATGTGATGCTTTCTTTTCATCATAAGCGCAAATATATATAAGAAGATAATAATTTTTATAGATATCTTTTAATGTTATAAACCTTTTAGTTTATAAATAAATTTTTTTTCAACTAATCGGTACGCTTGTAAAAAATGATTAATAGCACACAGAGAGGTGCTCCTGTGGTAAGTTCAGTGTCACATATGACTTAACTGTTACCTGGAAATTTCATTTATATTTTGCTTCTGTTGTTGTACAAGAGAAAAACTCAAACAACCAAAAAAGCCCCACCTGATAACTAATTTAAATGCTTTAGAATATAACACAGAATCATAGAATGGTAGGGGTTGGAAGGGACCTTTAGAGATTATCTAGTGCAATCCCCTTGCAAAAGCAGGTACACCTAGATCAGGTTGCATAGGAATACATCCAGGCAGGTCTTGAAGACCTCCAAGGAAGGAGACTCCACAACCCCTCTGGGCAGCCTGTGCCAGTGCGTAGGATCAGATTGCATAGGAAGAAGAGCATTTCTTCAGAGTTACGTGAATGGTAAAGACACAGACCTTTTTTTACTCAAAAATACATTATCACTACAAAGCCTCAGGCGTAGGATTCCCTTGATATAGTTACAAATGTAAGTACTCTACTTTCCACAGAAACATTTTTTATTTTTTTCCAACCTACACTTCCAAATAAATCTTATTAGGTTTTATTTAGTTTCTCAATAATTTTGCTTCTTTCCATAATTTTTATGTCCTTAATATTTTTGCATTGATATTGTTACTATTCCACTCCTTTATGCACAGATTTAACTTGTTGTTGCAAAGACTATTGTACTGAAAAGTGGATTTAATTACTGTTTGAATATACTCTTCTGTTTCCCAGCTGTACTCAAGAATTCACTGTTCCTTGGGAGAAATAACCCTTATTATGAAGCTCCTTAATGCACAGAAGCAAGAAGTTGTATTCTAAGCATCTAGTCTTCAGCAGCACAGATGTATTATCATCTAAAATATTTTTCATTTTTCTTAGCCAGCATATCCAGCTTCCAGGCTGTCTGTCCAGCTATTCCCTACCCAAGTAACACTGCTGCTTTGTCTTATTACCATGACTTTCGCACCATGACTTTCAATTATGAATTAAATTCCTCTTTTTGGCTAAGTCAGTTCGTTGCCTTGCTGGTCCTTTCTGCTCATCAAATAGATTCAGTCATTCATTGGATTACAGAATCATAGAATGATATGGGTTGGAAGAGACCTTTTGAGGTCATCTAGTTCCAAATTCTTGCCATGGGCAGAAACATCCTTCACTAAATGAGGTTGCATAAAGACTTGTCCAACCTGATATTGGACACTTCCAGTGATGGGATGTCCACAGCTTCTCTGGGAAACCTGTTCCAGTGCCTTGCTACCCTTGTCATAAAAAATTTCTTCCTAATGTCTAACCAAAATCTACTGCCTTTCCATTTAAAACCATGGCCTTTTGTCCTGTCCCTATAGATCTTGATAAAAAGTCTTTCTTCCCTTTTTGTGTGAGTCCATTTGAAGTATTGAAGAACCACAATAAGTTCTCCCTGAAGCCTTATCTTCTTTGGACTGAAAAATCCCCACTCTCTTAGCCTTTCCTCATAGAAGCAGCTCTCTTTGTGGCCATATATCATATGCCATTCTGTTTCTTATTATTTAGCTTAAAACAAGTTTCATCCTGTGTTTCACTGCACCTTCTTTATAACCAATTTTTCTTCCAAGCTCACTCATCTAATTTTAGTTTCCGTTCTGAAAGAAAACCAGAACATAATACCTATTCTTTAATTCTTTAAAGTCAGAGCTTCATTCTTCACTTCATCATGGCACTATACAAGCACACACTAAGCAGTCGATTTTGCAAGACAAATGACTGAATATGAAAGGGTCAAAGAGGGCTTTAAGGAGCTTTCAGAGTGCATGTGAAAAGAATGATGACAATTAATTTTTTAAAAAAATGTATCTACGGCCATTTCTATGGTGCTCAGTAGTACATTAAGCACTTCCAAATCCACTGATTAATCCATTCTTGTAGCAACCATACAAATGAAGAAACTGTAGACAAATGGGCACTAGAGTCCTGACTGAAGTCTGGGGACTTGGTCAGTTGGTCAGTTTGAAATTCAGAATAGCAGAATATGCAGCATCCCACTGTAAGTCTTTGACAGCTGTGAGCAATCTGAAGCTGAAGACAATAGTAAATGCCAAAGCAAGCATTGACATCCACAAGTGGATGACACATCTAAAATGACTACAGAGTTTTTCATTAGGACAATGTGATTTTGTCTTGATGATCAGAGGAAGAGTAACAATGAGTCAGAAGTCAATTCAGTGTCCTACCTCACAAATACTACATTTGATTTTATCAGTTTATCAGCTCACATTGTGTTTGCAGCCTACAGAGAACAAACAACTAAGGAGAGGAATCCAGGATTTGAACCTGTCTTTTCTTGTATGTTATAGCAGGCAGCCTTCTTTATCCATTTTTGTCCCCTCATATAAAGTCACAGATTTTATTACAGAATAGCAATGGCCTTAGCTCAGCACAGATTAGCATTTACCTAGGTTTAAATTGAATGATCTAATTGAAATCAAAGGGAATGTTCATTTGTTTTATGTGTTTAATCAGCTAGCTGAAGTGAAGCTTAAATTAATGAATGTGACCGGTGGTTCACCATGCATTTGGATGCTAAATACCTAATGCCAAGCACACATTTGCAGGGCATGCCACAAAGGTTTTTCCTTTCATGCTAGTCTTGTCTTCCCTGCTGTGATGCTGGCATCATACAGTCTACTCAGCACATCCCTGCAGTTTCTGGCTCTGCAGAGAATCCCTGGTGCTATACTGGGAATTGAACTAGTGCCAGCACTGTGACAGGACAGAGGGACAGAGCAGCCTCAAAACCAGAAGGGTTGCACATACTGTGTCTCTGCCAGCTGCAGGCTAATTCCTCATGGTGCTATCAGCCTGCTGTGGCTATGGGGCACAGCCTCTTCAAAGGAGGATGACACAGCAGGATACAGTACCTGCAGTTAGGCCCTAGTTACTGTATATGACATGGCTGCATCTATCCTTCACATCACAAAATTCACTTCTACAGAATTGAATTTAGTATCAGAGAACTAATTTTCAAATTAGACTACAGAGTGATTTGTAGCTTCTGTACTGGTTCTTGCAGTGCAGCAGAAATCAGTTCGACCCAGAATGCTCCCAAGCATCAAATAACAAGCATCCAAAAAATTTAAAAACAATCTAGTGACATTCAGGACTTCTCACTCTGCATTATTTCAGATTTGACTCGCAGCTCTTTTCTTTTCTCTGAGCTTGTTTGTCACTCATCCAAAAGAACCCCTTAGAACTCAGAGGAGGACTCAGAAATTTGGTGTCAGTTAAACAATTGAATTTAAATAAAATAAATAAAATCAGAGTACTTATTCTTGGCACATTTTGCAATGTGCCAAGAGGAAGAAAAACATTATCTCAGGAATTTTTAAATACTGTGATCTAAAGAAGAGGATGTTTAGTGGAAGCTAGACATATACTACTTCTGAAATCCTTTTCCTTACATACCTTGAATAAATCTGGCTCTGTCCTTTGAAAAGTTCTGGCATGTTTCTTAATCCAATAACAGGAATATCTGAAAGGCAGCATGCTTAAGCTAATTTTGCTGGTAACACGAGTCTAAGTTTAAGGTTTCTGATAATGATGCCCTTACTGGCAGGTTTTGGTCACTTAATTGAGTATGAAAAGTAATACAGCATTTAAACTACTATCAGCAGCACTAGTATGTTCTTTCTCTTGAAATCTATTTTCGCTATGGCACAGAAAAGATTTTCAAAACCTGTTTTAATGTTCAAATGTCATAGGTACTTTTAAAAACAGATCAGTTTTTTAACAATTTTATGAAAGATTGTTTTCTTTGAAATTTCCAGCTACATTATCATTACAAAGATTCCTAGTATTGTATGCTGTTAAGTAATTTTTTCACAGCACAATCTTATACTTTGAAATCTTTGGATTTTTCCTTTTTGGTGTTTGATTTTTTGGTCCTTTTTTAGTGGGAGAGTTGTTTAATCAATGAAGGAATTTGGAAAATAAATTGAAGCTTGTGCAATCTTTGCTGAAGTACTTCTACTATTTCTTCTTCTCTATTTTGTCCTCACCTACGTTCCTGAGTTATAAGCTATTTTTGTTAAATTCTTGTAGACTTGTCTCTATATTAACTGTATTTCTTCCTATTTCGGTCTCTGCCTGCCCAATATACAGAAAGAATATCAACAATCTTTCCTATAAAATTAATACTTAATCAATCATAGAATCATTTGGTTTAGAAGAGACCTTTGAAGGTCATGTAGTCCAATACTCCTCCAACAAACAGAGTTTTCAACTAGATCAGGTTACTCAGAGCCCTGTTCAACTTGACCTTGAATGTTTCCAGCACAGAGACTTCTACTAGGCAACCTATCCCAGTGTTGCACTCCCCCTCACTGTAAAAAATGTCTTTCTTATATGTAGTCTACACCTACTCAATTTTAGTAAAAAAAAAAAAAAATCCCCCTTATTCTATCACTATAGGCTCTGCTAAATTGTTTGTCCCCATCTTTCTTATAGCCCCATTTAAGTACTGAAAGGTTGCAATAAGATCTCTCCAAAGTAATTCCTTCTCCAGGATGAACAATCCTGAGCCTCTCAGCTTTTCTTCAGAAGAGAGATATGCCATTCCTCTCATATTTGTGGCCTTCATGTGGACTCATACCAGCAGTTCCCTATCTTTCCTGTTTTGAGGGTAGCCTACTTTTCCTTGCTTATTGAAGTTGGTAATCTCTGTAAAACCTTTTTTTTTTTTTTTTTTTTTTATGCCTTCAAACTCTATTAACACTACCAGCAGAACTATTGGTCACATGCAGAGGTCAACTAACTCCTGGGAGCTCTTTCCTATTACAGGAAACAGAGAGGGAGATTGAAGACACTGTAAATAGTTGTGCTGTGTTCTCTAAGAGTTCACAATGGAATATAATCAGTCTCCTTTTATAACTATAACGTATTCTACAGAACATTTTTATGAGCTATAGAAACTAATTACAATATCTCTGTTCTGTGAGAAACTGGAAAGGGCAAACAATTTAAAAATTATTCAAAAAGGGCTGCAGAAAAAAAAGCATTTGATGTAAAATGATATGTTTACCAGACATATGTGAAACCACTAAGTTAGAAACAAATTACCGTGTAACTTTTCACTCATTTTTCTTAACAGCTTCTCAGGCTACAGTACTTTTGACTTGGTGGGAAATCATATAGAAATATTCAGGATTGGCTAGCATTTTTTAGATATGGAATTTAGTCTGGCAGCATACATCCTTCTCTTAATTCTTAACTATTTCTTAAAGTATTTTTATTAAGGTTAGAGTGAGGGAGAAAGAAATAAATACAATAAAAAATGCCTTCTTTGATGTGAAAACCAACCCAAAACATGTTATGTTCATAGGAAAATCTTCTTAGATGCCATTTATTCTTTACTTTCCTATTCAACAAAAGACTAGCTGAACTAAGTTATGAACTTCACAAACTGTTATGCAGAGTTTTAAAATGGAAAATAAAAATAATCTGTGTATTAGTTGGACTGCTCCAAAAAGAAATGTATTTAAGTTGAATCATTGGACTTATTCCTAATCAGAATCTCTAATATCGTCTTATGTTTCTTCTCTAGGAAACTCTTGTCAGCAAAGACCATGGGAACTGGATGATGTTGATTTTCAAAGAAGCCAGCTCCTGAAACCCAGACACTTTATTCCAGAAACACCTCTAAGGTAACCAAAGGTGTCAATAAGACAGTCAGGTAGCAAGCTAATGTGGCACTTGGTAGAGCCTGGAAGTAAGAATTGTGTACCCTTTGACATGGCACCCAACACATTTTTTAGATGTCTAAACATGGGGATAATACCTGTGAAATGGCTTATGACCATTGTCTCTTACTGGGATTGGCACAGCCCCATTGGCAGAGCCACATCTCTGATGCACAGGTAGAGTTAGAGGCAGGAAAAACAAGTTTGGGTTTTTTTCCTGCTCTAAGGAAGAGAATTGGGACTTTGAAAATATTTGTTTTTGTTCAGCTTCAGATAGATCTCATTTAGCATGGCTATTCTGGGGGTTTTTGATTCTTTTTCATCTCTTGAAAAGGCCTGTGGCTGTCTAAATCCAAGAGCAGGTAATGTGCTGCAGCTTGTTCATACACATTTGGCCAACTAGGTCAGAAGAAGCAGATGTGTTTCAACAAAATGTTTCAGATAACACAGCAGATAAGCTCAGCAAAGACTAGAGTGGTGACAGAATTTGCCTTTCCTAGCCAGGCTGATGTCCAACTGTTGTTCCTGGCAGCAACAACCCAGACTCAATCAAACCCAGGTGCAGAATCGGCCAGTTTGGAGAAGTGTGTTTACATCTGCCCTTTTCTGACTCTAGGGCTCTACTCGGAGGGAGGAACATGTTGTTGGGAGATAAACTTCCCTCCTTCTAATTATAGTCCTTGCCATCTTTTGCCCACTTCAAGTGTAAATCTCCTAATCATAAAGAATTCCTCTTCAAAGTGCAACACAGATTGGATGTAATTCCCTGACAACACCAAGCTGTTCACAGTATTGCATGCAAAGTACAGAATAACATTAAAGATCTTCCAGCCTGCTGAAGAAGAGAGAACTGAAGACAGAAAATATAAAATATAACAATAATACACAAAAGACATTATTCTTGGTACCTTTTAGCAAGGAACAGTGCTAATAACATCAGACAAGCAAATCTCAAAAACTGGACAAAGCAGAAGACAGAAAAACTTCATTTTCTATAAAAAAAAAAAAAGAAAAGAAAAACTCAAAATCTTGTTACACACTCTTTCCTGTCTAGTAATCAGTAGAGCAAGTAGAAACCAGATGGAGACTGCTGATAACGATTTGTTTATATTAGAAAGTTTCAATATTCAGAATGACCAAGTCATTTTCACTGCTAAACTGTATAAGGAGAAGAACACATTAGTGCCATATTTGCCTATTTTTTCCCTCTTCCCTCTTTATATTTCCATGTGGTATCTGACTGTAAATCAGATTCTTGATCTTGTTAGAGTGTTGCCTATTCAAGTAATGCACTGCCCATGAGGTGTCTTGCATGAACTGGAATTGCAGTCTGATGAGACAGGTAACCAAGGTATTACTGATAGGAGATAGTACATTTTCCAAAACATTAGGATAATGGTATCCTACCAGTACACTGTTTGTACAGCAGTATGTCAATTCCATTACTAAAAGGGTTTTTTTTGGAAATATCAAAATACCAATATGAATGGCAACAATAATAATATAGAAATTAGTGGTAGTGTTTTTGAAGTGACAGTTGATATCAGGATCAACATCTAATTTTACACTGATATATCTCGACTGAATGCAATTGCATTCTTCCTGATCTATGGCAGTGTAGGGGGAGAACAAAATTAAGCCTTAAATTTCATACCTGTCTTGAACTACTGGCAAGAAGTCTGGAAATTATCATCATATTTTAGCATAACCAAATTGCAAGGTCTAAATATAATAATACTCCAAAATGATCAAACTATATCTCATAACTCAACTTTTCAAAGTTTTATGTTACTTGACAGTAAATAAGCATGAGAATTTCCTTTTTATATATTTACTGGAATGATCTATCAAGATAAATTTGGGAAAAATGTGTCTCCCATATTTAATTTTTTGAAAAGTTAAAGTGATCTATTGCGTTATATGACAGTGGGAGAGTTTGCTTCTAATACTACAAATGCTTTGCATGCAACCTTTTGTCATCATTATAAGAGTAGTTATTCATAAACTGGTAGAGAAAAAGATTCACAGTACCATCTGGTTTGGTTCTGATTATTTAGCTGATCTGTTGAAGTGTTTTCTGAATGATCATTATTTCAGGTTGCACTGTCGGATGTCATCCAAAGGTCCAGCACAGGCAGATGGGGCTGTAATATGAAACAGAGATGCTGCAATAAAACATATCTCCCACTGCCTCCCAAAATCCTTCCCCCCTTACATTAGGTGGTACATTACTGATTGTGCTGGGTTTGATTTCATTGTTTACACATTGTACAAACATTACAAGGGAACCAAAAAAAGTCAGTAATGTTGTAAGCGACATTGGAGAACCCTGTGACATTCATTAACTAATGCCATCTAAAGGAAGAGGAAAGAGAACCATGATTTTTTTTTTCTCCAGTGCTATACATTTTAGAAGGAATACATACATCACACAAATATTTCAAGAACTGCTTTGTGTCTAAGGGAATGGTGTCAAAGAAGTGTAAAAACTTGTTCTCTCTGGAGGAGAGAGGATGAAACACAACTGGCCACTAGAACCTTTGGAAACAAAGAAAGGAGACCCCCATGTATAGTACTTTATAACCTACTTTCAGAGCTAGAAATCAGACTGTTGTCTAAATTATTCGAAATATCTGTATTTTTTAACTTTCAATATGATCACAGGATTTCAACACAGAAATCAAAAAGGTGCTCAATGGGAATTAGAGTCAAGAAATTACATAGATAAGCATCTGCAAATATGAGACATAGATGTGGAAGCACACAGTCCTGGATTAATCTCACCTACATTTTGGATTTAGCTTAGCTGAAATGTCAAGGATAGAAGCTTACGCTTGGTTAAGAGATGAAGTAATCTCAGTAATCAAGATGAAGGTATTAGTGTCAGGTACCTTTGACTTCTACAGCTAAGGCAGTTGTCCAGTACCTCCCTTAACAGTCAAGTGAGAGGAAAGATGTCTTTAGTACCCAGCTGATCTGTCCTGTTTCAAATCTATTTTGGAATGAATATAATTACCTATTTTTTACCATGAGCAGTGCAGAGATTTTAGGCAACTAGTTCAGATGTAGGAATGTGATTCTGTGATTCGACATACAACATAGTTCACAGCAACTCTGTCCTGTGTCTCTGAATTGCAGAGTGGAATTCTGATTTTTTTTGGAATAGGATCTTTTTAAAATGCTTGTTTCCCTCCATTGACTGCAAAGCAAATTTTGACATGTAAATTACATTATGTTTCTGTCTTAACACATAGAATTAACAGGAAATCAGAACTTGGAGATCAAGAAAGAACACAGTATATGCGAAAATTTTTATTTGCTGACTATCACAAGACAAGTTTTTAAGGAAAAAAAATTAATTCAATAGCTTGATGAGGGATCTATTTGAAACAGTGATTTTGCAGTTAGACTACACAGTATATAGCACTAGAGACCCTTCTCCCTATCTCCATACAAGTCCTTATTTAAATTAGAACTTTCTCTTACATCAGAGCAGTGGTTTTAAATTTGTCCCATTTTTAGATGTGGTTTATAGACTATATTTTCCCAAAATATTGCTTGGATTTGTATCGTGTTGTAGAATTCACTCTTGGAGCTATGACAAGTCATTAAATGCAATAAAAGAAAAAGGAAAGTAGTGTTTACTTATGTGAAAAGATACTGCTAGAGAAAGAATATAAACAGAAGCAGCCTAAACATGTATTGGGCATGTCTATACTACACTGGACTGCAGAGATCCAGGTGCTTGCAAACACCATAGTGACATTCAGAGAGTCCAGCTTACACTGGGTTTGAGATAACTGTATTCAGTGAGTTAAGAAGTCATGGGGTTTATCATTCCAAAGTGATCCCTGGTTTGATGTGTCTGTACTATAACAAGGCTCAATTTTGCAGGTGTACCAAATTTCTTACCATTTTGTATTGCTACATTAAACAGATATTGCTCCCCAACCATTGTTATTCCTCCATCTGGCACACATCTGAAAGTTTACTGACTAGTTTTTATCCAATTTTAAGACACATGTTCACATATGAGACCCTGAAAAATATTCCAAATGCACTCAGGCATTGCTCCAAATAGCAGCAGAGATAAACTTTGTCAAGAAAAATGTAGAGATCCAGGCAAATTAATTCTGTTCACAGCCTAGAACTGCAAGTTGTGTACCTACAGAACTTAACTTTTAGGCACCTTTTGGGCAGAAATACTTGCAAACACTTAGAAAATAATGGGATTCCAGCAGTCTCACAAAAATTATCAAAAAGCAAAAAGAAGTAAACTAAGAGTAACAGTAAAAGAAACAGTGAAAAATTGACTCTGAAGCATGGAAGGATAAAGACAACACTAAAGACATAGTTGTTGTAAGAAAGGAGATTAGTTCTTATTTTCATACTGTGAGCCAGGACATCTATTGCTAACAGTTACATTGCACAAACCAATGAGAATCTGAAAAAGAGGAACATATTTAAGAACAAATATGTTGTTTTACTAGACAGAAAATGAATTGCAGGCATCTGAGTACTATGCAGCTTGCACAGTGCAAATTCTTCACCTAGATACACATTCCAGGAAATGGTCATTAACATTTTAATTCCTCAGTGTAAGGCACTGGGTAAAAAAGACTTCTCTAAAGGTAGCTTTTGCCCTTCTCTGTGAAAGAAATCCTGTAGAAGGATGTCAATACCTATAAATCATGATAAATGATCAGTATTTTTTGTTTTATTTTATTCTAGTTTTGAAAGGAAAGAGTGGAGTAGGCAAGGGACACTAAGTAATTTGTAATCAGTAATTTCAAAGATGTGCATTCATGTACTATCACATTTACAAGGGTTAAAAAGTCTTTCTTATGTTAACTGAACATAACTTCTGAAGAGGATCTGAAAACATACATCATCTTAATTCAATTTCAAGTTTTATAGTATTATTCCAAGAAAATGGATTTTTATATGTATATAGAAGCTCTCTCTGAATTTGAATTTTAAGAGATTCTGTTACTGCAACATATATTTTAAATAGTTATGTAATATATTACAGCCTGTGAGAACTGGTGAGCACATTTCAGCTGAAGGACATTCTGATGATTTATGGAGCTGAGAGTCCGTACACCCTAAATTAGGTTTTAGAACTGCAGTGTAATTTTTATCATGTAACAAGGAAATTTATTTACAGAAACTACCCTGCAGCTTTGAAAGTCACTGTAAAAATTAAGTTCTATTAGACAGAAGGTGGAATATTTAATTTCGCATTTTTTTGGGGGGGAAAAAAAGAGGATATTGATCACCTTAAGGAATACTAAACACATTATTAGATTTTTTTCTTTGGTTTTCATGGTTTTCCCTAAGTATTTATCAGACATCCGTGTATCTAACAGGACTTCCTATATCCTTTTAATTATTCCTCTGATAAAAATCACAGTTTTATGTCAATGGGAAAATAATTCAGAATGACTGGCTGTATGGAAGTATGCTGGATCTGGAGAAGCTAGATTGCAGCAAAGGCACTCTGAGATGAGAAGCAGCCTGTACCTCTCCCTGTTGCCTCAGAATTTTGTCACTGAAGGGGCTAAGAATATGGGAAGGAATGTCTAAGGAGGGAAGGGGAGGGGTGTTGCAAACACAGGAAATGGACAAAGAGAAGCTTAGATTTTAATTTTCACTAGGCCAAAACATTTTTTTTCAGACAGAATATATTTCAAGACTAAGAAATCTATGTAGTCTAGGTTTTTTCTTCTACCTTCCCATTAGAACCTCTAGAAAGACCATCAATGCAGACAATGGAGTCTAAATAGCAGTTCATCTGAATGGATAGGTGTCTATCCTGTGGTGACTCTATTCAGTGTCTGTCCTTCTTTGTCTGCAATGATTAGGAACTTTATGCAATCAGACATATACTATCTGAAAAACCCTAGGATATCCAGTCTTCCACATCTAACATCAGCCCTGAATATAAAACAAAGGTCTGTTTCTGCATTTACCAAGGAAAAAGGCTTTGTCTCATGCCAAACTCAAGTGTGAATACTAGTAGAAAGAAATCAGAGACTGTATGTTGGATTAGCCTACACTGGAGAAAAATAGATGAGAAGATACAATATTTACCCCTAAACATCCTAAATGGAACAGATTATTGAGTATCATTTTTAGAACTACAGGAAGAAGTTGACAAAACACGAGACAGTCCAGAACCTGCTATTCTTTACCTTAGCAGAAAAGTAGTCTGCAGAGAAAAGAAATAGCTATAAAACTGCAAGAGGTTCACTCAAAGAATCACTGAAAGTACAGGTTCAAATGAAGGCCTGAAAGTGAAGTACAACAAATTTCTGTGCAACACACACTTTTCAACAAATTTGTTTTGGCTGTATTTGCAACTCTTGTTTGTTTGCATCCTGCAGATTTTTGGGGAACGTTGTTAGTAGAAAGCAAATTAAAAAGTTCCATTAGTATTCAGAAGAAACAAATGGTAATTCAAATATGTAATTATAAGCTACTACCCTTGTCTCTTAAAGCCCTTAATTACAAAGTCATTCTATCTCCCATCTTTTATTTGCCACTGAGTCAAGTCGGATGTGCTGGGAAATGCCAGCCTCCATCAAGCCAATTTTCCTTCAAATATCTGTGTGCTTTCTTCCATGATACAACAGATATACCAGATCAATTCCTTCTAAGGCTCTGCTGTGTCAGTGCATTAATCACCTTCAGATGTCTTCTCTCCTATAAGGTCTATAAACAGGGTAAGTGACTAGTTTGCTGTGATTATACTTGTATGAATCAAATAAATTTATAAATTTTACTTAATATTTCCCTTATTTCCTCTACTCTTAAGCTCATATTGTAAGCTCTTGATGACTCTTGATCTTCTGAACTAATTTCAGGATAATGACTATCAGAAAATAATGAAATATAACACAATATGTCCACCAAAGCACTATTAAATCATTTCCTGGTTAGAGAAACTTGCATATGAAAAACAAATATTATTAAAATGTGCATTAAATAAGCAGAAATGCAGAGGAAGCAGTTGTAGTTGCTTAAAAGCTATGAAACAAGGTTTTCATTCTTCCTCATTGTTTAGTTATGAAATTTGCAAATGAAAATTCATGTTCAAAATATATTAGTTGTAGTTCCCAGCAAAAAAAGACTGTTAGTTATTGTGAGAAGACACTGCCATTCAGTTTGCAAATTTTACTAAAAGTGAATCATGGCAAAATTTATACCAAAGAGTCTGGGAGATATACTGGATATATTAGATCATAATGTGGATACACATAAATAAGAAGTTCTTTTATCAAGAAAAGATAGATATGAAAATTGAAATATAGTCTAACCTTCCAGTCAACAGCCAATATTGTCTGCACTGGAAAAGTTTTGTTCACCAAACTGCAATAAATCTAAAAAATTAGGCAGACAGTGTGGAACTGATGGAGAACAAGAAGAAATGCTTTCAAGTCTGAAAGTGTGTTAGTTAAACTAAAAGAAATGCCTTTCTTGTAAAGAAGGACAATGTGATCTCTATTCTTTGTAGTACAGACTTAAAATGATTCAAGGAAGAATATAATCAGCATATGGATTGCCTAGGCATTAGTGAGGTCCTCGACTACTAGATGTCTTTTGTCCTGCAGGGAGAAAACTGATGAATAAATGACTTTGAAGCAAACAAGGCAAATGGATTTTCTGCTGTGATCCACATTATTAGTTAGAGAGGTGTCTTTGATTTTAGCTACTATTTAAAACCTCTCAGAAACTCTGATCAAGCACTCTAGAAAGTGTAATCAAGCAAAGATATCTGGTGGTTTTTTTTCATAGCAGTCCTTGTAGTTTGCAAAGTTATTTACTTTGTAATATTGTAGTATAGTCAATGAGAGATTTGGAAATACAGTTCAAATCATAGAACTATAGAATAATAGAACGATGGGAGTTAGAAGGGACCTCTAAAGTTCAAATCTGTCTAGCTCAGGTCACTCAGGAATGTGTCCAGGTGCATTTTGAAAACTTTCCAGAGAAGGAGACTCTACATGCTTCCTGGACAAACTGTGCCAGATCTCCCTCACCCTCACAATAAAGAAGTTTTTCCTTAAATTTAAGTGGAAATTTTTGTTTTCCAGCTTTTGTCTATTACCCCTTGTTTTATCACTGGACACTACAGCAAAGAGTTGCCTGATCCTCTTGACATACATCTTTCCAATACTTGTGAGGTCCTTCCTCAGTCTCCTCTTCTCCAGGTTGAACAGTCCCACAACCCTCAGCCATTTTCCTCATAAGGAAGATGCTCCAGTCCCCTGATCACCTTGGTGGCCCTATGTTGGACTCTCTCCAGCAGTTCCCTGTCCCTCTTGAGCTGGGGAGTCCAGAACTGGACACAGAACTCTAGATGCTTAACTAAGGCAGAGTAGAGGGGCGGGCAGAACCTCCCTTGACCTGCTGAACACATTGGCCATTGGCCTTCTTGGCCACGAGGGCACATTGTTGGCTCATGGTAAGTTTATTATCAACCAGGACTCCCAGGTCTCTCTCTGCAGAGCTGCTCTCCAGCATTTCGACCCCCAGCCTGTACTGGTGCATGGGGTTATTCCTTCCCAGATGCAGGACTCTGCAGTTGCCCTTGCTGAATCTCATGAGGTTCCTCTCTGCCCAGCTCTCAAGCCGGTTGAGATCCCACTGAATGGCAGCACAGCCTTCTGGTGAATCAGTCAGTCCTCCCAGTTTGGTGTTATCAGCAAACTTGCTAAGGGTATACTCTGTCATTGATGAAGAAGTTGAACAATACTGGATGCAGAACCGATCCCTGTGGAATTTCACTGGCCACAGGCCTCCAATTTGACTCAGGTCTGTTGATCACCACCCTCTGGTCTCTGTCATTGAGCCAGCTCTCAATCCACCTTACCATCCACTCATCCAAGCCACACTGTCTGAGACATCCAGGTTGTTGATTTATGAAGCAGAAAGGGCACAAGCCCCAAGTTAGAGTTCAAAGCATAGCAGATTTTTTTTCCTGTCATTTTAACAGCAGAATCAGAAATTTCAATTACATTATGACTATCCTGTAGTTTTGAAAGTCACTGCAAAGATGACACCATGTTCAACAGAAGGTAGGGAGCAAATTTAATTTGAATTTGGGAGAAAAATCAGATTACTAATGTTCTTGAAAAAATATACAATACACTTGAACACATAGGGACAAACATGAGAATCTACAGTAAAAATAGTTTTTCTTAATGTGTCCATTTTTATTTTGTCTCAGTATTCTTACCAGAATTCTTATTTTTCACTTTCAATTTCTGCTTTTTTTAGATGTACATGGCATCATTTTCAAAAGAATACTTAACAAGTACCCACTAAAAGTTTTTATAGCAGCTTTTGATGAAATAATTTTGAACATTCACCCTAAAACTACATATAATTTTAATGGGAGAGAGTGGGAATGTCCCAGTCAGTAATATAAAATCTATCAGTTTTAGGACTGAGTTATTTGTTGAGAAATAGCATTGTATAATAGTATAAGAAACTTCCTTTATGCTACAAAGTTAATTGCAAGATACTCTATATTTTTTATTTCTATATTCAATGTTAGGAGAGTACAAGAACACTGCTAAGCAGAAATTGCAAAAATCTGTAATTTATTAATAAAGTATAAGGGAATGCTGTATCAATGATTTGAGTTAAAAGCAATCCTTAACTACATCATCTTTTTCTGAGGGTTAATCCAGTTTGTTAAGACCAGTCATCTTGCATCTACGACCTCTCTGGGTAACCTATTCCACTGTTTCACCCCCCTCACTGTAAAAAAAATTCTTCCTTTTATGTAATCTAAATCTTACATTATAAGGTTTAGCTTATAATTATAATTAAATTATAATAAAGGTGCTTATAGATTAAGCTCTTGCACCTCAAAAACATTTCTGCCTCCGTCTTTCTTGTGAGTCCCCTCTGAGAACTGAAGGCTGCAATAAGGTCTCCCTGAGTATGTTGCACTTTTCCCTTCTGAAATACAGCTTTGGAATACTCCTGTTTTGATCAGCTAGTACTCATGTGACCTACTCAGTAAAGACCTATATGAAAAAAAAGTCCAAAGTTCATGTTGATTTTTCATGTTGTTAAAGATGGTTTGGAAATTTGACTTGTATTAGAAAACTTTGTAAAACATTTTATTTATCATCTAAATGATCAAGAAGAATCTGTGAGTTAACTGTAAGGCAAAACATTGAATATGTTTAATAACTGCACTCTTTGCCACAGAAACATTAATTTGCTCAAATAATCTTGCCAGTTGTCCTCCAAGCTCTTGGGAAAAGGATTGAGTTTGACCCTGTACTGCTACAGTTCTTCCTGCAACAGATTTTGGATGAAGCTCATAGGAGCTGTTAAAATATTCATATTAATAATGATTATTACTAATCAAAAATTGTCAGCAGTACTGAAAGAGATGGTAAAATATGTCAAGATGTCAACTGAAATCTCTGGTTTGGCTACTAGCTTAGTTTATGAAAGACAATTTAGTGAATGGGTTCGAATGTCAAAGATTACAAGGCTAAATAAAATTGGAAAATTAATTGCATGTCATAATTTCAATTTAAAAAGTGAGAATCTATTTTCTCTTATGAGTTTTTTTCTTTGAGTATTTCCAGTTTATAAAGATTGGAGTAATTCGATTTCATGGCAAGTTAACCTTTCTTGTGTTTTCTCTGATTTTTATTCAACATGCCACACACCATGCTGCAGAGTGTCTGGCACTTCTTCCCATATATACATATAAGCTTTAGACAGTAGAACATCAAATTCAGGCAATTGAAATAAGAAAGTCTTACATCCTCATTTTTTTAGTTCAAATTAGTCAATGAAGTGTGCAATGTACAGGATGTAAATAACAGCAGAATTAGAGGCTCTAGTCTATAATTACATTATGTGAAGTTGTATATGAATAAAACATTACAGAATGTTGACATAATTTGTTGTAGACATTAATTGCTCTCTCAACTGGATGTTCAACGCTGCAATTTTTGAGGGGTTAATTAATTAAAGCTAGCTAGATCATACTACTCAGACATTACTGAATTTCGATTACTCAATATGCAATTTGATCTTATACAGAAATGCTATTGCAAGTCCTCTGCTGGAACTGAGAAATAATCTTTAGTCAAAGTAATTAATTCCTCACAACTTGCAATGTATAAACCATTTACAAACTGAATGTTAATAGTCAGGGTTGGATACAAACTTTTGCCTGGGGCTCCAGGGAGAGTGGCAGTCAGAATTTTAAGACTTCACAGTGCTTGATATCTTTCAGCATCTATTCCTTTCCAAGATCTAAAATCAACTTAAGTGCAGAGGTTTGCTGTAATGGTTCTGTTTTATCTGATTTGAGTTCTTGCTTGTTTTTGTTTTCTTTTATTCAGTATTTATTAGTTTCTTTTTATTTTATGGTAATAAATTCCTAGCCCTGCTGTTGAGTTTAACATCAATGTATTCCCTTCTTTTGCAGCTATAACAATGTCCAGCAATAAGACCTTTTTCTATGTTGTGGTTTGCAGGGCATCCTTGTATTTTCCCCTTGCACCCCTACATTTTCCCAGTTTCTCATTTTCCATGCGTGAACAACACAGCTCTGTGTGATTTGTGAATGTTTTGGTACAACTTCAGTAATAAAGGAAAAGGAACTGAAATTACAGTCTCTAGAATTGAAATATTAATTAAAAATGAGATCTTAAAAATATAATATTTTAAATCTGACTTAGTAAGAAAAATTCCCTAAGCTTTATTTAAACACATACACTGAAATGTCTTGATTTTTTCCAAAATGAGTAGCTACAAATCCTTTCAAAAGTTAAGCTACAAAAATCACAGAGAGTTTTTTTGGTTTGTTTTAAAATTAGACTCCTTAATACATAATCAGAGACCATAATACAACTGTAACTGAAAAGACAGTGCTCTCCTTTTGATTAGCATTTCTTTCTAAAACACAAGTCTGCTTTTTCATATCACGAATCTCTAAATCAACGGTCCTTCAAGTACATATATTAGTTTCGGCTACAGAAAAACATTTAAAAATATTTGAAGAAGTAAAAGTGTGACATTTTCATGTATATGTTATGTTATGAATTAATAAATAATATTAACATGCCTTCATGAAGACTTTCAGTTTTTTAATTATACCAAGAGAAAGTGCTTAATAATTTTTCAGTAAACCCAATACTGTTTGAAGATTTTGAAGATAAATTAACACAATGCACCCAACAGTTAAAACTTCTGCAAACATTTTCAACAATGGAGTAAAGTACTAGTTTTAAAAACTAAAGTCTGAGTAAAACATAAATTTACATGAGTATAGGGTGTTTGTGTGGCCAAGTTTTGGTAGTGGGAGCTTCTGAGAAAAGCTGCTAGAAGCTTCCCTTGTGTCTTACAGGGTCAGTGTCAGATGGCTCTAAGATGGTATCACTGCTGACCAGAGCCAAGCCAACTAGAGATGGAGATAACATCTCTGTGATTAACATATTAAAAAAGGGGAAGAAGTAACTGTAAAGGTAACCTCAATAGATAGCGATTTCTGAGTTGGGATAGCTGGGTTATCTTTCCAAAGAACTCAACAATGAACTAATAGAACTCTTGGTTCAAATTCACTTTTTTTTCAATACCTGTGTCTACCTAGAATATGGGATAAATTTACGTCTTAAAAATACATTCAATTTAGGAAGCATAAACATTTCAGAAGGCATAAATGGTCCTTTATGTAGTTTTAAAAACCTTAAGCAACATTTTGAGGATATTTTTAAATTTTATTTTTTTATCCATGATCTGGACAGGTAAAGAGAAGACATCTGCCTTTACTAGCCAGCAAAGCAGCTGAAAATTTTCTTATTCTATTTGGAAGTCTCAAAGTCAGATGCATGTTCAGTCTCCTTGAAGTGTCATTGATGAGCTTAGACTATTGGAACCAAATAAACCCCTTTGGAGTTAAACTTTTCCATAAAATAAAACATACACTCCGCAGTACATCTTCACTTTACCTGGTTGAGCAGTTCTGAATCAAAATTAATTGTCTTTGAAATGCATACGCTTTACATCTTAAAGGCTAATCATTATCACCTGAAGAAATGTCTGCTACATAATGAATAAATTCAAGATATAATGAAAGAGTCTTTCTTTTTCATATACTCTGATTGTAATTTGGTAGTCTAACATTAATCTCTGAAGAGTCAGAATTCTTAGCCAAATAACAAAGAGTTAGCTTTGACTCATTACTAACTTACTGTGTCACCTTGACAAAGCTGGAGAAGCACATTATGTCCCTACTCTGTTGAAAAATCACAACATAGGAAAAGTTATGAAAAAAACTACATTTTCTTTCAATCTTTCATTCTAAAGCAACAAATGTGCCTTTATGATAAAAGACATCCTCAGGACGGCTTTAAAAATATTGTGGATAGCTGCACTTCAGTCTCATGAGCTAGTTAATGTTTGTGCTCTTCTGCATTTGCCTGAGTTAGCTTTCCAGCCACTCAGCTCCTCTACCCACCACCCACATGCAGCAGTGGGAACTGAAACCCAAAACTGAGACAGGACCCTGTTTTTGTTCCCATGTTTTAGTGGAAGAAATTGTCACCTAAATATTATAGATAGGCTCTCTCTTTGAACTTATGACATCTTCTATGAACAACATGGAACTCATATAATTAAATATCAGTCTGCAGGTTTCTTGAAGTTGTCTGGTAGCACATATTACTAATGTTCAACCCTTGCTTAAACACACTGATCTTTGCTATTGTCTATAAATTTTATCTGGATCTCATGAGAGAGGCAGAGCCAGTAAACAGTTTGCAAAGTCATGATTCAGAACCTCCTGACCCTGGTAAAAATCTGAACAGCAGTTCTAAAAATCTGTATCTGAGCAGGAACAATAGTGGTGGAGCTCTGCTCCAGTGCATTCTGGGATAGCCAAGACCTTGCCCCAGGGAAAGTCCTGCAATCCTGGTCAGTCAAAGGCATATGACAATCTGCCCTTATGGATACAGTGACAACTGCTGCCAGCTTCAAGGATATCTATTCAGGTAAAAAGCTTTGCACAATCCATTATGTGTTTGCAGCACGCCTGAAGTTTCAATGCTCTCTGGTTTGTGACACACCACTCACAAACATTAGATCCATGGCAGGAATACTGCAGTTCTGTGCATGTGAAGCAAGGTTGCATGAACAACAGGTCAGATGCGAGTAGACAACTCACATCTACTCAGAGGCTAAACAGAACTTCAGATAGATTTAAGTAGATGCAAAAAAGTACTAGAAAATAGTACTAGTATTATTTTTGCTTGTTCTTGCTAATGAAGAATTCCTTTAAGTAACTGGTGAAAGCAAGGCTACTGAATGAGCACATTAGGGAATGACTGCAGCTTTAGTGCTTAAGGATTTGGGCTGCGGAATGCTGGATGCTCATGCAGGTGCTCACACTCACAAGAACCCACCACTGAAGGCCTTGCTGACAATCTGCACATCACTGGTAGAAGATCTTAAATAAATCCGTATGCCTAGATCTAATCAGAGGACATTGCTGGTATGACAGCATATAGAAGAAAGCTCAAGCTGACATGCACAGAGGAGTCAGATACTGCCTTGTTATTCATTGATGAAGTATGATAATGTTTAATAAAAAAATAACATTATATACCTTCAAGCCTACGAAGTACTGCAGGAAAAGCCTATTGTGAGTGCAGATAAGAAATAGAGCATAATGTGTATGGCAACTCAGAAGGAGAGAGATTACAGGAAGATAATATCACACAAGTAACTAATAGATTTTCTATTATGATAAAGTAGCAATTTCAGCAGAATAATTAGAGGTAGATAAGCACAAAGATGCCTGAACAGCAAATAAACAGATGTTTTAAACAAATATTTCACTGTAGATGTCTGATTTTAATTCAGAAGCTAATAGACAAAGAAATAAACAGTTTCTTAAAATGTATCATTTTAAGACGTGGAGAATATTCATATTGTATATAAAATCAGCTTTTTAAAAAATATTAATTTTTTCTGCTTTGAATGTTTTGAAAATAATCATTAAAGGAAATTATATCTCTTTTATGCAGCTAGTGTAGGTGGCTGGCAGGCCAGTATGAGCTTGTTTATACCATTGTGAAAGAGGATGCCCCTATGAGCTCTTTAAATAGAATACTTTTTTTCCAAAAGGGTGAGATTCTGCTTTGCTACTTACACACAATAGGACCTTACTCAATGAGTCATCCTGGTTAATCAATGGCATAATGCTCACAGAATAATATTAATCAGCATGACTAACTGGATCACAACGTGGCCTAAACTTTATAGTATTTATGGTGAAAGCCAAAGAAAACTAAATGGTTGTTCTTATAAATACCAGACTGTGCTAACCAGTCTCATGTCATGACAGCTTCTGATTGTGTTGCTCTGTGAATTTATTTGATTAGCAGCTTAAAGCAGTAGCAATTATTATGTTTATTTGTGTGTTACGCTATCTGCTGTGCAAATAGGTTGGAAATGTGAAGACTTAGACTTTGTAACTGTTATTTTCTGAAACAATTATTCAAAATTAAACTGCTAGTAGTCACACCTTCCTTTTTTATTCCACAATATTTCTCATCTAGAGACATTAGACATTCTAACATATTCTTCAGAATCCTTCCTTTCTCTTCTAGACATGACTTCAATTAAAGATGAGGTTGTCCATTTAGGTGTGTCAACCCTTTCACAAAATGTAAAAAGGCACTATTAAATGAACAGCACATCCAATTAATCTATCATGATGTTGTGGACTATTGCTCTCAGGGAGCAGGGGTTGTGGTCAGATACACTGCTCCATTGCAACACAAGGCAATTTAAGAGGCTAACCTTCCCCTTCCATCTACAAGGGTTTAACATTGACTCCCTGACAGAGGTTACTTTCCCCTCAGCTATTCTGAAATAATTGTCCATATAATTATGCCATAAATTCACTCCCATAAAAATAATGTAGGTTAGGAATCCCTTTTATTATAAGTGATAAGATAGCTGTGATTACTCTGACAGAACTAGGTTAGATGATACTCATGCAGTTTGTTGGCAGATTTGAGACCTGGGTAATCATGGTTGGGTAAAAGATAGTTATTTGCTGTGGCTTAAATATAATCAGAACAGAATTTCTGATTATGGCTTTATTTTTTCTTTTGTTTTCTCATTTTAAAACTGCAAGTACAGTGCGTAATTCAGAAGGCTGCTTTTAAGATTTAACTAGTGTCAACAAAGTAATTTGACTTTGAAGTTATAAATGAAGTTACAAAACGAAGTTATAAAAAGTCACAGGAAAAATACTAATGTAAAATAGCTGTGAGTCAGACCAGCAAGAGCCTGCTTGTGTGGAAGCACATATAACCAGCCCTATGGCTTGAGGAGAAATGTTACATGCAAAGTATCAGCACTTTCCACCACTCAGATGGGACATGGCAAGTCAGAAATGAGAGACATTTTAGTTGTAACTGTTGTCAAATGCAATAATAATTAATAAGCTCAGAAACCTTGCTGTTACACAGCTTTAAGTCTGTCTCCTCAGGAAATTCAGACTCACAGAATCGTGCCTTTGATCACTATCTGCAGTTATATAGATCTACCTTTCCTCCTCTAACTTTGAGAAATCTTGGCCAACATCAGCCAGAAATGTCTGTTCTCTGTCTCTGAGGAAATTAATAGTTAATGAAAAGAGCTAGCCAGGCAAAGGAGTCAAACCTTATATATATGTGACTAAAATTATCATGACTGTAACAAAGTTACAAAACTAATCAGAGAAACAACAGTTTACAATTAATTCTCAAGAGATGAACTCCAGACAGGATGAGAGCCAGAAGTACAGAGGTTATTGGCACCAGATATTTCACAATGTGGCAATGAGTTACAAATGCTACAGTTGCTGGAAAAGGTTCAGTTAGTATGCAGAAAAGTGTACCCTTTCTTCATTGTTTCTCCTTTTCATTTTGATACCAGAAACACATCACCATGTTGGCTGAGATCTGAGAGTGTTTCCATAATAGCACCTACAGATTAAGACTCTTTCTTCCTAGATAACATTTTTGCTCTTCTGACAAGCCATGTAGTACATCACTCTTCTGCTCTGCCTTACAAATGTGTAGTACGTCGTTCTTCTCTACCAACTCACTGAAGTGCTTGCTGAAGAAGAGTCTCTGGGGATAGTATCTTCTCTCCACCTCTGAGGATAGGGATTGATGTAGACATATGAATGTGTCTGTGACATTCTTCTCATGCAAGCATCTTCATTTCATAAGACTTGAGTGATTTCTGCAGACCAGAAGTGTAGCAGATGAATCAGAGGAGCAGCAACCTGCAATTTATCCGCAAGTGTTGAAGGAGACAGCAGCATTGCTGGAGGCCAAGTCAAGGCATGCAGAAATACAGCTGGACAGGTACATTTTTCCCTTCAGGAAATTGCCTAAAAATTATTTTCTTTCTGGGTTGTTTGATGGTGGTTTTTTTTTTGTATTTTGTTATTTTGTCCCCCCTTTTTGGAAGGATGTGTGTCTTGTTTTATGAGTTTGGTTTTGTTTGTTTGTGGGTTTTGGGGTTTTTTTGTTAGTTTTTTTTTTTTTTTTTTTGTGTGTGGTATTCTGCTCTAGAAATGAAATATGAAAAAATACAAGCAATAGCACAGCCATCTTTAGGCATTAGTTCAGGAGCCTGGGGAGAGGGAAATTAATATTATTTCTTTAAATTGTTTGCCTATTTTCACAACTTTACAGAATTTATTGATGAATAAATAATAGTAGATATTTCTGTCATTGCATCATGATTTTTATTTCAGGAAACAATTGGAATGGCTTTCCAGACAATTGAGACATATGCTGTTGGTAGATGTCCAAAAGGAAAATTCATCTGTAAATCTACTTAACCTTTCTTCTCCTTCAAAATGCTGAATCATGTTTATGCACCTTGATAGCACAAAGTATTAACACAGGGTGTTTTTATTAGGAAGTTGTGAAAAACTGTGTGGGATTTATTTCGCAACATTACTTAGTCCAAATGTGGATACTCTGATGGAAAGAGTGGTAGCTCTGTGGAAATTGCAGGAACACTGACAAATGAAACTTGTCACAATGCCCAAGAATTAGCACTTGTTAAAAGTGAAATAACATGATGTCTATCACTGCATTCAACAACAAGGCTTGCAAATGAATAGATTAAGCATTGCTCATTTTAAACGATTATTAAGGGTTTAATGAAATTGTCAGAACAGTGGGATGCTCAGATTAGTGGTGCCAAAGATATTTCACACCCTGTATTGAAGGAACTATTATAAAAAGATGATTTTGGCTATAGAAGATTATTGGCACAGTTGTTTTGGATTTTCTAATTGAATATCATATCACAGAGCTTCTTGGTTTGGATGACTTTGTCTCAGGGCTATAGCAAGGAAGTGGGATATCTGATGCTTCATCGTGCTGACTGCCGTCTATTAAATACACTAAATCCCTGTCAGTCAGAAACAAACTGTAAAAACACTCTCGCATGTTCTGGAGGAGTGAAATAAAGGGTTGCACATTTTCAGTAGGGTGCCACAGCTGCCTGTGTTGCATCTAAGAGAGATCTAGACTCCTCAGCTCAGGATCTGACCTCATCCTGGGCCCAACAGAGAGCCCAGCACCACCAATTTCTTCCCCAATAGTTACTATATCAAAGGGCAGGTTACCTTAGGTTGGCTCTAGGTTAACAATAGAGTAAGCCTGCAGCTTTAAAGACAGATACAACAAGGAAGACAGGGATGTTTGAAACTCTGTGCTCTTCTAGGATTTTGAAGCTCTAAACAAAGCTATGAAAAGACACCTTATCCCTTCGGATTTGGCATTCAAAATCCACACTGAAAGGAGAGATGACATTTCTCTACTAAAACAAAGCAGACCTGAATCTTGTTTTAAAATATCAGTGATGTCCTCCTTTATGTAGCAGACAACCTGGGAGACGAAAATGCCCAAAGAGATGTAGTTCACACGTCCTGCCCATTAAAAGCTGATCTTGGTGTTAATCTTCATTGCACAAGTTGTTGCTCTCCTGGTTGTATCTGGTGATAAAACCTTACAAACTAGAGACAGTGAAAGACAGTGAGCACCACTTTCACATATTAGTATGTTACTTTTTAATTTAGCTCTGGACCCTCTACTGTGTAGATTGGAAAAGGATGTTTGTGGTTACCAACATTGTCCTTCTAATTTAACAGCAATGGCTTTTGCAGATTACTTGGTATTATTGAGGGATGACATGGTCAATAATATTAAAATTTTAGAGACGTTCTGTGATCTTACAGGTCTCAAAATACAGAGGTGGGAGTGTCATGAGTTTTTAATTAAACCCACTAAAGAGTCATAAACCATCAACGACTATGAATCTTGGGTCATCAATAATACTCCCCTTAAAATGATTGCACCAGGTAATTTTGAAAAATATTTGGGTCTGCAGATTGATCCACGGATTCGAATATCTAAACCAGAGTTACTATCGAAAGTTGAAAAATGGACACATCAGATTGACAAGGTGCCTTTAAAACCATTTCAGAAGGTTTCTATTTCTTGAAGGGACACACCATCCCAAGAATAATATACTTAGCAGATCAGACTAATGTAAAAGCAACCCATCTAGAAGCACTTGTTTTGAATATTTGATATTACGTCAAGAGATGGTTACATCTTCCCCCTAGTACCTGTGATGCATTACTTTATTCTAGCATCAGGGATGGTGGCCTCGGCATAACTAGACTGGTTGCAGTAATTCCCAGAGTGCAAGCCAGAAGACTGCATAAAATTGTTCAGTCTTCAAATTAAGCCATAAGAACTATTGCAAAGAATGAATGTATTGAAAAAATACTCAAAATTATAGATTACAGCTGGAGAGAATAAGGATAAAATACCATTGATCTGGGACCCACAATCAGTTGTTCTAAAAGAGTATTTGGAATGGGAAAGACCTGCTGTGAAGGTATGTTATCCTAAACCCTGTAACTGGAGAAAACAAGAAATTCAAATATGGACAAAACTGCAATCCCAAGACCGTGGCATTACCAGCTTTGAGAAGGCTAAGATCAGCAATAACTGGATTAGAAACAAGAAAAGTATTCCTCAAAGCAAAATAATAACAGCCCTACAATTTAGGGCTAATGTCTAGCCTATGAGGGAACTTCTGGCAAGGGACAGACAAGAAAGCCTGTCATGGTTTGACATGATAGCCTTTTCTAGTAAGGGGGAAGGGGCTGTAAATATGGCTCCTGTAAGAAGTAGTCTGCAACTCTCCCCAGCTCTGAGCCAGACCCACTTTTGGGGCTGAGCCAATCAGACGTCTCCACGATCACTTTTTAAGAAGAAGCTGGAAGAGGAGGTTTCTTCCTCCATCTTCTTTCTGCTTCTTCCTTCTTCTGTCCCTTTTTCTTCTTCTTCTGGCTGGTGGTGGTGCAAGGAGTAGGAACAGTGAGAGAAACAATGATGTGGACTCCAAGGTCAGTGATGAAAGAGAGGAGGAGAGCAGAGCAGAGACTCCCCTGCATTCTGTGGAAAGAACTGGTGAAGCTGAAGTCTTCTTTAAAGACTCTGCATCAGCGGCAGAGACTAATTTTGATACAGCTGGTCCCAGACTGACCAAGGGCAGCGATTCACTTCACTACAGACCCTGAGGCAGGGGCAGTGATTTTCTTCTTTAAAACTACAGCCAGAGCAGGCTGTGTCCCGTGGGAGGGACCCTTTATCACTATGGCCGGAGCAGGCCGTGTCCTGAAGGAGGGACCCAATATCCACAGCTGTAACTGTGGGAAGGAACCCACGATAAAGCGACTCATCAAACCTGTGCCCAGAAGAGGCCTTGTCCCAAGAGAGAGACCCTATAACCACAGAAACTGCAACCGTGGTGAAGAATCCACGCCAGAGATATTCACCAAGGACTACGTCCCAAGAGAGGGACCTCACATCAGCAGAAGCCGCAGCTGCTGGGAACAACTCACACCAGTGAAGTTTGTTAAGGACTGTGTTACGGGGGAGGAAGCCCGTGATGGATCAGGGGAAGAATGCCAGGAGTCACCTTCATCTGAGAAGACAGAAGGGCGGAGCCCATCTGTGAGAGACTGACCACATCCCCCATTCCCTGCGCCCCTGAGCCATTGTCGGGGGAGGAGGTAGAGATATTGGCAACAGTGAGATGGGCCCAGGAAGAAAGGAAGGATGGGCAAGGGAGATCTTAAAGTGCTGGCTGTAATTTTCTCATCATCCTACTCCCTTTCGCTTTTATTCCATTTTGTTTCTTGTAGAATAAACTTTCCTACTTTCCTCTCTAAGTCGAGTACTGGAGTTTGTTTTGCCTGGAATCGTAATTGGCAGTGAGCACTCCCTGCCCTTGTCTCAATTCACAACAACCTTGCTTATCTTTTTACTCCCATTTTGCTGGGGCCTCCGCCATCCTAATGAGGATAGGAGTGAATGGGGGCACTGAGTGAGAGACTGTTGTGGTGCTGCTGTGCTAGCTGGGCCAAACCACGAGAAAACCTTAATAAATACTGTAGACATTGTCATTCTGAATTTGAATCCCCGGCCCATATTGTTGGCTTCTGTCCATCAGTTAAAGAACCCAGAACTAAATGCCATAATTTTTACATCGGTAGAACTCGTACATGTGTTTTCTAGCTCTGTTAAATGGCAACAAATTTCTTGTAATCAAAGTGGTGATTGTTTCTGTTAAATTTTTAATGCTCAAATAAAATACACTGCTTGCTTTTCCTCTTCGACAACACTTAGCCCCGCTTGCAATACCTTCAGAGAGTGAGGCTAAATAGCTCATAACAGTCATACAATCTCATTCCTCATATGACCCGTCACGTAATTTGGGCTTTAAAATTTCTTAATTTGACCTAAGTGGATGGGCCACCTTTACTTAACCTGGAAAAGAGACAGTTTGTCTGTCTTTCAAAATAGCACATTCAATAACATGTCTGGGAGTAGCAAAGGAAGGTAAGGGGATGGTTGGGTCTGCCACCACCTCCCCCAATTATAAACTATATAATGTAAAGATAAGACATTGACCTTTTGGTCTGAGAATTGCCAAGAGATAGACTGTGACTAAGTAATCTTTTTCAATAATATCTTTTTTTTTTCTTGAACTGAGGTGAATATTGGATGTATATATGGATGAACATCTTTTCCTGCCATCTCTTTTTTCTTTCTCTGTACATCTGGTGGAGGAACTTGAAAGATCCTTCTGGGAAGGACAATTACTATTAAAACTGTTAAACTACCTAAATACAAATTAACTGCATGTCTGATGTCATCCTGAAGGTAAATTTACCTCATTTTTCTATTAAGATTCTTGTTTTTTCTCATATGTGTACAACTTGGTATATGTAAACATGAATATACCAAAGTAATTAGTAAAATTCAAGTTTTGTAAAATATACAGCAGAAGGAGAAAAATAATTCACATAAGATAAACTATATTTAAGACAGCAGTTGACTCTTTGGACTCTTGCACAAAATCACAAGTCTTACAGTAGTTCTTTCAAAAGATAGATAAATACATTCAATGGTCTTTATTATAAAGCACTGTTTTTCCATGGACCTATGTCTATTGCAAAATAGTCAGAAGCAGGGACATGTGGGGATAGTTCCCTTCATATATAGACTTCCACACTCTCACTCTAGACTAATAAGGTCCCAGAGCACCTTAATGAAGTGTTTCTTTAACATAGAGGTAAAATAAAAGGAAAAGAAAAGAGTAAGAATATTTCAGTACCTAAACAAGGACAATGAGGCTTGTCAGGTTAAGTTTGAGGAAGATGGCTTTTAAATAACCAGTGTAGGAGGCATTTAGGAACTAATTGTAGAGGAGCTCTATGTTGAATTACATTATTAACTTGCCACAGTTTTTTATTCCTTATAACAGCTATTCCCTATATAGGGATACTTATATCACACCTGCTGTGTGGAATTTGCATTCAGAGATGAATTTTTGCAGCTACAGTGTTTGTGTGTGCATGGAGGTCTATAAAGAAAACTAAAAGCTAGTAGATTAAGGAATAAACATTGAAAAAAAAGTGGAGAATCTATATAAAAGGAGCATGGAAATTAACATTAACGGTAAAAATACTGCAAAAAACCTTATTTAGAATTTTTATCCACATCTTTTTGAAGAATTCAGGATGATTCTTAAAAGCTGACAGAATGATGTCATAAACCACATAAAATTACACAGCAAAAGTAAAGAATTAGACATATTTTCTTCCTCAGTGAATAACTTTGTCGAAAGAATATTTGCATTTTATATATCTATATGTTTTTTGGCCATATCTATACATCTCACTGCAAAAGGCAAATATCGTAGCAGTTTGTATTTATCAATATGCAATTTTATACAGAATTGTACAAAATGTGTTACTTAGCATTCATATGCAAGTTGCATTAACACATTCCCACATGGCTCATTATTATTTAGAACATGTTGCATTCAGGCATAACAACTGTAGGGAGGAGACAGAGTCAATGACAGGTACAGGAAGAAAAATATTTTTGGCAGACTTTATCAAGTCTGTGTTACAGCTTCACTGAAGCGGATGAGATCACAATGTGCTAATGTTTGTACCGACTGATAATTTCCCATCCCACTTCCTCCTAGTACCTGACCTACTTTACATCACTTTACTCTGATGAGTAGTATAAAGGACCTGAAATCCTTCAAACTGGTGAGATCTGGTAATGTTCCAGGTACAAACCCCCAGTCATTACTATCCATCACTTACATGCTAGAACCATTCCAGTAGCCATTCACAAGTATAAATTAGCATTTTGTCAGGCAACAGTTTTCGTCCAAAAAGTGCTGTACTGTAGAGACTGCTGTCCTGTGCATTAATAATAATAGCAATAATAAATTAATACTATTGTGTATTAGTTGCAGATGAAAGTTTGAGTAAAGACTTTAAGAAACTTTCTCCTTCTCTCTAGTTAGTATTCTCTGTGTTACTGCTGTCCTCTAATAGAACATAAGAGATATTTTTATTTCACAGAGGAGAGCTATACAACTCCTACTATAAACTATCAGAGTAAAAGTCTTGAAATGTAGAAATAAAATGCATTGTTTTCAACCCCTTTAAAAATGTTGAAGAGTTAGTCTGGCTAAAGGAACATGTACATAGTCTTTACCTCTTATTAACACAAAATAAATTTCTTGAAATAGAAAACCTAAATTGAGAGGAAAAAAACATTAAGACAACGAAAACTTTGGAAGATTGTGTCTGTTTTTCAGAATGCCAAGTGTAGCAGATGATATAAGTGTGTAATTATAAACAAATATCTTCACAAAAATGTTGTGAAACCATTAAAATATTATGCACAGTACACATTCAGAAAAAAAAAACCAAATTAAAAAACACTCAAAAGAATAGTTATTAGCTGCATTATGTTCCCTCTATTGCTTTACCCACAGGCATTGTATCATTATTGCTGTTATTGTATAGCACAAATTACAGACCAATTGCAACATTGCTACGATAGAATTACAGCCTAGGGGAGTGCCAAGTTTTTTGCACCAGCATTCTGGACACTACCTTTGAGAGGAAACCAAAGCAGACAATCAGCAACGTGGAGAAACTGTAGAGAATTCTAGCATAAAATATGCTACTTCGAAGCTATTATAAAATCCAAGCCCTTACTTATACATTATATGGTGTCAGGTTCCTAAGAGGCATTGTTAGGCACACCTAAAGGTACATTTATTGCTGCACATGGTAGGCATGCTTGAGCTGACTTTACATTCCAAAGCTGCTTGCCCATGGAAGCAACCACCAAGCTGGAACCGATATACCCTGCTGGAAATCTTCACTTCAGAGCCATACCCCTTGTCTTGTCAGTAGATATAATAGAAAAAAGTGATGCCCCAAGCACCTAACATCCACCACTTAGATTTTTATTAATATTAGTGAGACAGACCAGCAGTCTCCTCTTATATAGACTAAATAGCCCTAGTTCCTGCAGCCTTTCCTCATAAGGAAGATGCTCCAAACACCTCATCATCTCAGTGACTGTACACTGGACTTTCTCCTAAGAAGAGGAGACTGAGGAGTGATCTTATTACTGTTTACAAATTGTCATGGTTTGATGAGAGTCTTTTTCATTAAGGGGGAAGAGGCTGTAAAGATGGCTAATGTAAGAAGTTGCTCGAAACCCTCAGATCCACTGCTGGGACTGAGCCAATTAGACATCCCCACGATCACTTTTTAAGAAGAAGCCGGAAGAGGAGAGTTCTTTCTTCTTTTCCATCTGGTGGTGGTGCAAAGAGTTGGAATTGAGAGAGAAACAACCATGCACATTCCGAGGTCATCGAGGAAAGACAGGAGGAGGTGTGCTGGAGCAGAGACTCCCCTGCATTCTACAGAGACAACTGGTGAAGCTGAGATTTGTTTGCATTTTGCTAAAGACCCTGCATCAATGGCAGAGATTCATTGTACTAAAGACCCTGTGCCAGGGCCAGTGACTCACTTCATTAAAGACCCTGGGCCAGGGGCAGTGACTATATCTCATGGGAGGGACCCTATATTCACAGAAACTGTAACTGTGGAGAAGAACCCACTCCAAAGAAGCTCCTTAAAACTATGCCCAGAGGAGTCATGTCCTGTGTGAGGGACTCTGTATCTGCAGAAGCTGCAACTGTGGAGAAGAATCCATGCCAGAAATGTTCATTAAGGACTGTGTCCTGTGTGAGGGACTCTGTGAAAGACCTTGTATCAGCAGAAGCCACAGCTGCTGGGAAGAACCTACACCAGAGAAGTTTATTAAGGACTGTGTCCTGGGGGAGGGAACTCTGTAATTGGAGCAGGGGAAGAATGCCAGGAGTCATCCTCCTCTGAGAGGAGAGAAGTGGCAGAGCCCATCTGTGAGAGACTGACCACATTCCCCATTCCCTGTCCACCCTGAGCTGTTGAAGAGAAAAGAGGTTGAGGTATTTGGAGCATCATCCTCCTCCCTTTTTGCTTTTTGTTCTGTTCAGTCTCTCGTAGATAGTAGGATAAACTTTCCTACTTTCCTCTCTAAGTCGAGTACTGGAGTTGGCTTTGCCCAGAATTGTAATTGGCAGTGAGCCCTCCCTGCCCTGCCAAGGCAGAGTAGAAGGAGAGCAGAACCTCCCTTGACCTGTTGGCCACGTTCTCCTTGATACATCGCAGGATGCCATTGGACGTCTTGTCTAGGAGGGCACATTACTGGCTCATGTTTAGTTCATTATGAACCAGGACTCCCAGGTCTTTATGCATTAATGATCAAACCTCTGACTTGTAATTTATGTCTTCTTGCTATCTGTGAATGGGATTCAATTGCCTCGTTGTATACAGGTGTCTATTTATAAGTGACTATTACACACATTTATTTTGTGCGTCCACTCCTCCCCCTTTCCCAACACTCAGTATTTGAATCACAGAATCATGGAATCATTATGGTTGGAAAAGACCTTTAAGACTGTAGTAATATACCTGAAGGAAAAAGGACATGTGGCCCACCCAGACTTTGGTTATGTGAGACTGTAAGCTGTGTGAGGCTCAAACACAGGCCTCAAATGCAGGCTCAGACTTTGGTTACATCAGTCTGGGAACAGTGGGCCTGAAGAATCATCAAAGACGAGTTTCTCATTAGAGTATAGATATGAAGGCAGCTCTGCGTGTGGGAAAGAAACTGTGTAAGCTTAAAAGAATGTAGCAAAGCAGAACCTGAAGGAGTATGTGAAATCGCAAGGCTTATCACAAATAGTACAGCTGGCCTTTAGAGAAAAGACCAATCAGAATTATTGTAACCAAACTAGATTTGCATTGCTATTAAAAGTCTGATGCTCGCTAATAAAGTTGAGAGTTATGACCTAATCATATTGGTGTCTGTCATTTCTCCAGAGGTGCTCTCTCCGACATAATATGAAGTCTAACTGCTAATCTCACACTGCTTAGCCTATCAACTGAATTAAATCATATCCTTCAGCACCTTAACTATGCATCTTTTGAATATCTCTAAGGATGGTGGCTCTGCCCCCACCCTGGGCAGCCCCTTCCAGTGCTTATTAAACCTTCTCAGTGAAAAAGATTTTCCTAAATTGGACAGTCTAAACTTCAAGATGTAAAGTTTTAGGTACTGCTTAGGATGAAGGCTTAGCTTCTGAAGTGCAGCATGTTGAATATATAAAGGTTCTGGTCACTTAATTATCAATGAAAACTCTTCAGAAGGAATATGATTATTTGAATTTCTGCCACTAAGTTTCACACTTAGCAAAGATGGTTCAAACATTCACAGACAAATAAATCTCTGTAACATTTCTGTTGTCCAATAGTGGTTTGATTAATTTCTCAGTCTGGCTAAGGTGTGATTCTTTTGCTGGAATTTTGCTTCTGTTCCCTAAAATTTCATATAAAATAAAAAATATCAAGTCATACCTGATTAGAGTAGAAATTAAGATAGATTCTTCATTCCCTGCATGCCAACTTATTTGGAATCAGTAGTCTCATATCTGTCTTTAACATAACACACAATTAACATTTATTAATAAAATACTAGAAATGCAAACTCAGGAGTTTGGCTTCTGAAGTCGATGGCAGTTTTGCCATTAATGCCTAAGAGTTGCAATTTTTGTTGGTACTCTAGTGTATGTTGCCTTCTTGAGCATAGTGATGCAACTCCACACCATACCACAGTGTAGGACCCACTTTTTCTTACAAATCTGTGAGTTGACAAGAGGAAAGACTAATCTGTCTTTGACTTCCAAATCATCATGCTTATCTCCAGGATACGGTGTTCCTGACTGAAAGTACCTATAAGGATGACTTTTCTAACTCACAGTTCCATGAGATGAACTTTTTTTCATATTTTGGTCTGTGATTATTTTCTGTGCTGTGCTTCAAATCCCCCTTTCTGAAGGTGATTTTAGTAAATTCTTCTGGCATCTCCTTGCCATACATCAAATTTAGTGAGGGATTTTGTCACTGAGAAGCAAAAGCTGAAGATGTTGGTGCTCCAAAGTTAGCTGAGATAAAAGATGTTGAGCATTCAGGCACTGCCCACAAGCCACAAGCAAAATGAAAAACCCCTTTGAAGAGGAATAGATTTTCTGAGATTCTTGATTCAAGTCCATGCTCATGGAGCTTCAAAATATTATGGAGAGTAAAAAATATAGACATATCAGCTATTTGCTCTTATACTATACTCTGCTTTCTATGGGAATGTAGTCCTGGCCTGGGATTCTCAAGGGAGACTTCAAGAATACATTTTCAGTGTTTGAGTAGGAATGATTCCAACTTTTGCTTTTTATCTCTAACAGTAAGGGCAGCAGGATACCCTGCTTGGCCGGTACAGTCATGCAACAGGCAGCCATGATGAATTTCTACTCTGGTATTGCAAGAGAAAGAATCAAGGAAACAAGTCTTGTATTTCCCATGCTCATGCATTGAATAATAATGGTTGGAATTCAAAATTAGCTCCTCATTGTATGCTACTTTTAACAGCTTAATGTTGAAAACCAAATCGACAGTTTCTTCTCTTCTCAAAATGTCTTGGTCTCTACTTTTTTTTTAAAAAAAATGTTCAGTTTTGCTTTTGCTCTAATGTTTTCCTCTAGACAGGTAGCAAAATAAGGCTACTCTAAATGCCAAATAATGTCTTAATTTCTTAATTTTATATTTTAAATGGGCTGGTGTGCAAATAGAGACTATTTTTTACATTCTCTTGGTCCTGGGTAATGGTCTAGTAATAAACAAACATAGTGCACAGATTTACTTAACTCAACTGTTTTATGGACCATCTTTTAGAGGGAAAAAAAACCCTCTAAACCAAAACCTTTAAACAAGAATGATAGTTTACTTGAACCAGAAAACATTTATTCTTACAAATAGGGTATCTAAAAAAAAATAGATATTGCCTCCTGTAGCAATACAGCACCAGGTGTAATAAAATTGATGAGTCCATATAATAAAATTTATGGAACTAAGGTGAATTCAATTTATTTGAATATGCTCAGTTATGCTTTTGTTTATTCACATAGCAGATGTTTAATTTACAAACCAGGCAATTACTACAGCTCTTCCAAACAAATAAGAAGAGATTAGTCAAATGTTCACATCAGTTTTTATGCTTATCATTAGCTTTATGATACATCATGAATATTCAGTGTTAAGAAAAAAGCTATCATTATGATACCTGGAAAACTTTAAAATAATGGTCTGCATCTCCAAATGATGTTTCACCTTGTTTGAAGAAGCTGCTAATGTGTTATAATGAGCTGGGCTTATGTGTTAATATGGATTGCTCAAATATCTTTGTGATGTTTCACACAGATTAGTTTTGCATTCACAATACTTGGTACGAACATGTCCAGCTTGTTTTGTATTTTCCTTACATAAAGAAAGGAATTCTGGTTTTCCTTTCACAGAGAATTCTTGAGACCAAAGTGGTTTTTTTTTAACATATCAAAGCAAATCAACCAAAAAAATAGCCCTTCCTCTTCCAAAACAAATAACTGTCTAGATATTTGTCTTGAAATTTCAGGTAAGATAAGTGTTAAATAGATGGCCTTAGGCTTGTTTCACGCATCTTGGAATATATCCCATGGTGAACAGAAATCATTCTATCAGCAGAGATGATGTGCTTCATACTACATATTTGTAAATGAACACAGGCTGATGGATAGGAAGCAGTTTGGCGGTTTTTTTCTTATTGCTAAACTGACAGGAATATCACAAGAAGAAACACAGTCTCTGGTCTATCATGGAATGTGTGTACATGTACATGCATACATGAGTATAGACATGCCCTAAAAAGAAAATATATCCTCTATCTCATTTTCTTTAAATGAATTACAATCTGAAGGGGCACATAGTAAGGTCAGTCCCAGTCACAAATTTAAACTGGACATGTGTGGAGTGAGGGCAGCCGTGTGCAGAAAGTGTTGGTGGATGAGAAATTGAAAATGACCTAGCAATGTGTGCTTGCAGCCCAGGAAACTAACTATATTGTGGGCTGCATCAAAAGAAGTGTGGCCAGCAGATTGAGGGAGGTGATTATGCTCTTCTACTCCCATGAGACCTCATCTGGATTCCTGCATCCAGCTCTAGGGCTCCCAACATGGACCTATTGGAACAAGTCCAGAGGAGGGCCACAAAAATCAGAACACCCCTTCTAGGCAGAAAGGTTGAGAGAATTGGGGTTCAGCCCGGAGGAGTTTCTGGGAAGGTCAAATAGTCTTCCAGTATCTAAAGGGGGCCTACAAAAAAAAAATGGAGAGGGGCTTTTTACAAGGTCATGTAGTGACGGGACAAGAGGTAGTAGATTCAAACTGAAAGAGAGTAGATTTAAATTAGATAGATATATGGAAGAAGCTCTTCACTGAGAGTGGTAAGACACTGGAACAGGTTGCCAAGAGAGGTTACAGAAGTCCTATGCTGGGAAGTGTTCAAGGCCAGGCTGAATGGGGCTTTGCTCAACCTTCTCTAGTGGAAGGTGTCCCTGCCCATGGCTGGAGAGTTGGAACCATATGATGTTTAAGGTCCCTTCCAACCCAAACCATTCTAGGATTCATTCTGATGAGTATTATATTAGAAGAACAGAAAGCCTCAACCACTTCTCCAAGTTCCTGTAACACATAATTTGCTTCAGCCATTTTGACAATGTGTTATTTTCATTAATTGCCAAGCTAAAAGAAAGTTTTAGGAGTAGATGAATTTACTAAGATAATTCTTTGTCAGTAGGAGTATGCTTTGCAGCACAGATGTATGAAATGTTATAAAAGATTTTGGTGGAAAATAAGCATCTATTGTTAAAGATGGTTGCTATTGTAAAAAATATCTTTACCCACTTTGTTGACAACATTTTGTTGATGACAGTAATCTCTTGACAATAGCAAAATAACATCTGCTTCCTCTTCATTAGTTATAGTACAAATGCAATTAGAAACTTTAGCTTTAAAAATTGTATCAGAATAAACTTATGTAGCATTGTTATATAAACTTTGGATCTATAATATTACAGAATTCTTTGCATGTGAAATTTATATTTTTGGCGTTTTCTTACCTCCCAGATTCCAAAGAGAATTTCTAATATCTTCAGCACTACAAAAAATACCATTGAAAGAGTGCTTTCTGCATCAGAAGCATTGGAACAGGATGCCTAAACATTGGAACAGGGTGTCCAAGGAAGTGGTAGAGCCACCCTGAAGGTATTTAAAAGACACATAAATGAGGTGCTGAGGGACATGGTTTAGTGGTGGACTTGGCCGTGAGATTGGACTCAAGGATTTTAAATGTCTTTTCCAAGCTAAATAACTTTATGTTTCTATTCTTTGATTTACCCGATACACCTTGAGCATAGCTGCACCACATATCATTTGTATGTTTTTAATATAGCAAATACAGTTGTTTGAAGTAAATTTCTCACTAAAACTCAAATATGAGGATTTCCAGGAATGCAAACTTCTGTCAATTCATACTGAAACTCTGCTCTTTAGTCCTCTGAAACTTTGAATAAGCATAATTTCTCAGTTTCACAGAGAATTTCATGGTGACGAATGTATATTATTAATAATATATCACAGTATTGAGCTGCATATCTGGAACATTTGTAACATGATATGCAAATAGCCAAACATCAAAAAAGATGAACTGTACTGATAAACAAGTGCACATAACTATAGATTTCCTCTGGAACAAAGAAAACCACTCTAATGAGAAACAGTTCATTGGCAATTTAATTTTCAGTAAGTAGTAGAGTGTGAATACGTTTACACCACAGAACACACTTTCTAAGAGTATATAAATATTATACCACATGGAAAAAATGTTTGTGTATACACTGGCAGATAGGAACACATACAGGTTTATGTAAGAACTTAGACAAAAATCACAACACAAATAATGCCAAGTCACAGCATGAAACTGAGCTAGGAGGTATAAAAGTTGGTCAGCAATTTTGTTCTACGACTCACTGCTAATTATTATAATACTACAACCAATCACATAGTTTTACTCTGTTTCCATGGTATCTGACCACACTATAAAAATGATCAATTACTTAGAACATCTTAATGAAGAAAATGCAAAGGTTGTGAAGCTAAGCACTCCAGTCAAGAATTTAACAGGCAAGGTTCCTTGCACAGTCTTAACTCTTGCCCCTTATGAATATATATTACAGTCTTTACCTGCAGATTACTTCTTAATATATTTCACACTTTCCTTCAGATTGTAGATTTTAGTCTTCTGCAGAGTTAATGTGTGCTAACCATTGAATGAGCTAATTTTTTTTTCTTATTTATGCAATCTAACTATGACAGTAATGTATAATTTTAGCATTTCAACAGTTGTTTCTGAAATAAATACCATTAGAAATCTAATTGTTGTCACTTTTCTTTCAGTGTAGCTAGTTTAGTTTTTTTCCCTGTGGCTTGCTTTCAATTTTGTCAGAAGACTTGATATATTTCCATTAAAACATCAGACCAGGTTATATTCACAAGCCTTTAAAAAATTATTTATTCAAAAGATCTTTAAAATGCAAACAACAGACTTACCTGTGGAATTCCATCAATAGAATGGTCAGAGGTAGTGATACTTTTTTTTTCTCTACATAAAATGCACCTGCTTATACAACCAAGGCACGAGATAGTCCCTGCACTACGTCATTGCCAGTGACCACAGAGGTTAATTCCTGAAGCAAATATACTCTATATAGAGTGACATATCAGCAATGAAAAGAGGAATAAGGAATAAAACCAGAAAAACATATTCTGATCAGTATAGAGGTTTTGTCTCTTTTCTCCAAAGAAAGAAATCCTATTTAATTTAATGTGTATCAAGATCTATCCCAGATGACTTCAATCACTGAAAGATTTTTTTTTAATTGAATGGGTCAGCTTTATTGTTAATTCTTTGAGGAAAGACTGCAATCTGTAAAACATTAAAAAATAGTTTTCAGTAAAAGAGCTTAATGAGCTGTGCTAGTTCAAATCTTAGAATCTCTTTGATTTGCACACTGGTTCCAGCTAGTGTCTTTCACAATGAGGGGTCTGATACTGCAGCAATAGTACTTGCTGGTTTTCACTGACTGCCATGCTTTGCAGAGCTCATCAGGGACAGGATGGACATACCATATCAGTTTCTAGATGCCAATTGGTGTAGTGCCTTAAAGCATGTGGAGCTATAATGGATACCATCAGTTGTTCCATAATCTCTATTTTTTTCTCTGGGGATTAGAAAAGATAATCTGTATATTGCTCACAGGAGGATGTTTGCGATGGTTTTACTGCCGTGGCTAGTTTTACACTGGGTAATGTGTTAGCTTTCCTTGTATGGACACCTAAACATAGACCATGGTACTTAAAACTCAGAACTGTTTAATGACTGAACAATGTACAGGAATTTCATTCCACTAATGATGAAGAGATGCTGAAACTTAGACAGCTCTTTAGCACCAATGACCATCATATACACATTCTTCTAAAGATCTTATTGACAATTACAGTAGGAAAATTCATTAGACTGTCATAGGTTTCTCTGTTCCCACCAAAGACATTTCAGAGAAGGTAAATTTCATCTTCCACGTTAAACTATGTGAACAATCCCAAGGCAACAGAGGAAAAACAAGTATTCTTTTTCATGTTTAGTGAGCTCTATCAAGAAGCTGACCCTTGAGCAGCTGCCAGGTATGCAGCCTGGCTGCTGCCCCATCCACTTGCTCTCCGCTCTGTACCAGGCTCCTGCTGATCTGTTGACAAAGAAATGGCCAGGTGTTTGCTGCCTGCTGTCCTGGCCACATGTTGGCTGCCAGTTACCAGGCGCCTGCTGTCCTATTCACCTGCTGGCATCACACTGCTTTCCTGTTGCTCCAAATTCCCTGCTGAGTTGCAGGTGGTATCCTTTCACCCTGCTCACCTTTTTATACATTCATTTTCTTAAATGCATGATGCTATTTTTTTCACTTGTTTTTCTGAATGCAGACTATACACACAAACATACACACACAGAGACTCTCTCACACCTTCTTTGCCTCTCTGCCTACTCTTTTCCTGCCCATGAATTTGATTGAATAAGCTGATGCGGAGCAGCAGGTTCCATTTAAGTTCTCAGCTGCACACTAACATTATCACTGGTGTCAATTTGTAAGCACATCTACAGTAATTGTTGCTGAGACAGCAAGTTTTACTGTGAGACTGAGCAAGCCCTGTGATTCTTCCCACACGAGAGCTTCAGAAGAAGTGCTTGGAGTACTTGTAATTTTTTTGTTCCCTGTAGAGTCCAAAAAGTACCTCTGGGCTTTATCCATTCTGTGTACCTCAGAGGGGAGATTTCTCCTATGAACACAGCTATTCAGAAATGAAATTAAAGCAAACTAGAACAGATCTCACTGAAAAAACAGTCATTGCCAATTTTTTAATTGTTGACAAAATGAAAAATACAAAACATATACACAAAACCCACTGTGTTCTTCACACTAATACAGTGTATCAAATTGAATAGTCTTTATCTAAAGAAGCAAAATACTACTGTGAAAATAGGAGTGGACTTCAACTTCTTCAGCTACATGTTAAAAAATAAGGTAAAATGGGGCAAGATAATATTAACGTAAGGTATGCAGCTTGAACATGAGTATTAACATCAGATTGACTGTCCCTTCTTTACATAAAATCTGAGATAAAGTCATCTTTGCTGGAGCAACAGACTGTATGTTGTACAGTACTCTGCATGCAACAAAGAGCCCATACAGCTAACGTTATAAAAATACTGTACTACTTGTGTTGAAAGAGTTACTATAAGACAGACTTGTTTCAGATGATGTCCGCTCAAGTACAGCATATATTGGGTGGAAAAGTATAAGGCTTTTCATAGAATGAAATACTATTGAACACGACAGAGTGAGTCTTGGGAACGAACCTCAAAAGCTAGATGTGGGAGGGTACTTAACACTAGGCTGAAATATGCATATAATTCAGACTTCTTGAAAATATGGTTGATTCCAGATAAAAAGCTTAAGCTGTGCATTGGGAGATATTTTGACTGGCTGGCCATTATTGTTATTTCTGATAAGAACCAGCTTAATTAACTTATAAGATTTCTAGTGTAGAGCCACAGGAATGGTTAGAAAAGCTTTAAAGGGCACAGTAAGTGCATAAAATATACAAATATTAACCAGATTCAAAGTATGAATGATCTTTGATTATATTTCTTGGCAGGGGGGTAGATTGGGAAGGGTTATTAGTGTTCTGTGGGGGTATTTTATGACCAGTTGAGTAAAGAGATTTCATAGGTATTAAATTTATTGGTCATCAGGGTTGTTGCACATACTACAAGTTCCTGACAAGTCTGGAGAAAAAATACATCTACCCAGCCTTGAGGAATTTTGTAATATAGATATAGATAACAATCACAACCTTGATTTGGTGGTTAGGTTGTAAGAGTGGATTTTATAATGATCTCTGAGCCAATACCTAGTAGCTCTACAAAAAGAGATATCACTGTGTGCAAATAGTCCTTGGAAGATGGTCTTCCATGATGTATCTAAAAAGAAAAAAATATGTGCAAGGTTGCAAAGAATGTCATGTCTACATGCTGAGTCATGCAGTAAAATATAGGCTGCTTTCTATCTCTGCACGTGCAATGACTTTATGGCTGCAGCCTTAAGATGCTCTGTCGTGGATTTAGATAAGATAGTTTAAATCTCTGCTAGTTTAAAAATCTGGAGCTTTGTAACCTGTATAAAATTGTGTCTGTATCTGACAGATTTGTTTACAGGTGTTTTATAAGCCAAAAGTCACCTAGAGTGTAGAAGCAGCTGCTTTAATCAGGTAGAGGCAGATGACTGATTTAATGACTAGAGGAATAAAAACTGTGAGAAGCACACAGGACATTTTATTTTATTATTCATTAGTTTATTCCACATCCAGAGAAGTTTTTAATAAAGTGCCACTAAGAGAATGAAACTATTTATTCTGGATGTTGGAATGGGAATTAATGTATTCTTAAATGTGATCTCTGAAAATTACTTTCTACAGGCAACTCTGAATAAGCATTTTTGACAATTAATGTAATCTCTAAAATATATATTAAATAGAATTTTATCAGACTGTTACATCACCTCTAACTAAAACTGATATTTTAAAAAAAAACCCCAAAAGTTAAGAATCTTTCCTGAATAATTTATAAACAGCTATTATAGTGTAAGATTATAGTAGTGCTCTGTCTGTGAGGAAGCTACAAATCCCCACAAAACTCTGTTTTGTTTTGGGTTTTTTTTCCAAAAATAATGAATTTTATCAATTTAAAATTTCCCCTCACAGCAAATTTGGGGTTTTTATGGATTACCTTTCTGTTTTTATAAAGCTGTATTAGGATACTAGCACTTGTTCTTTCAGTCACTTCAGAAAAAAACAAAGATAGAAAAGGAACCTCAGAATCACAGAATCATAGAATAGTTTGGGTTGGAAGTGACCCTTAAACATCATCTAGTCCAACATTCCTGCATCGACTGGGGCCATCATCACCTAGATCAGGTTCCTCAAGGCCCCATCTAAACTGACCTTGAATGTTTCCAGGAATGAGGCACCTAACATCTCTCTGGGCAACCTGTTCCAGTGCTTCATCATCCTTGCTGTAAAGAATTTCTTATACCTAGTTTAAACCTCACCTCTTTTGCTTTCAAGGCATTGCCCTTTGTCCTATCACCACAGGCCCTGCTAAGAAGTTTGTCTTCATCTTTGTTATAAGCCACCTTTAAGTACTGCAATAAGGCTGCAATAACATCTTTATCAAGCCTTCTCTTCAGACTGAACAATCCTAACTTATCAGCCTTTCTTCAGAAGTGAGGTGTTCCATCTCATCATTTTTTGGTCCCACTCTGGACTTGCTCCAACTGTTTCATGTCTTTCCTGTGCTGAGGGCCCCAGAGCTGAACATGGAACTCCAGAAGGGATCTCAGTAGAGCAGAGAATCACCTCCCTCAATCGGCTAGCCACCCTCTTTTAGATGCAACCCAGGATATGGTTGGCTTTCTGAGCTGTGAGCACATATTGTTGTCTCATGTCCAGCTTTTCATCTACCAGCACCAGTATAAAAAGGAAAAAAATATTTGAAATCCCTATTATAGTATTAAATGTAAAAAAAAAAGACCTCTTCCCAGTGTTTTTTAGTTTAGAACTCAGTCTTCTGTCATTTGAGCCTCAACTTTGCACAAACTACATCGACTTATAAATACTGGCCACTACTCACTCATATTGACTGATATTGATTGAAAGATGACTGGCTCTTTAGAATGGATGTAGTTAATGCCTGCATCCTAATTTATGACTACAAAATCCAAAAGGAAAAGACTTCTTGAATGTGCATATAATGTGTGCATATGCATAAACTCAAGACTAAGTAGCCTACTCTCACTTCTGTTAAAGCCCTCTATTGCACATATGTTGGTGATTTTGTACACAACCAAAATGATGCACTGGATCCTTAAGTATTAATGAGAATTAGCTGTTATGGTATCTTGCTGCAGTACTTGTCCCTGACTTCACAGACAGAGCAAGGTACTAGATTTGAAAATAGACTGAGCTGATGAAAATCAAAACACTCTCTCTAACATTCCTCCACCTCTAACTACAGCCACATTTACTCGTAGTACATCATACTATATTTTTAACTCCCTTAAGAGTGTGATTTTACTTGTTATTGATTGCCAATATAATTTGATATTTTTATTTTTAACTGTGAAATTTAAAAAAAAAAATTAAAAAACAGAGTCTCATAGTGGTTCAGAATTCACATCTCTGTTCATACTCTTGTTCTCTGTTCATCTCTGTGCACCTTACAACAGTCATAACCATCTGACTTACACCTCCACTAGCTTTCCATTTCTAAAGGCTTTAAATGTAGACTGATGCTCTGTCACTCTTAATCCCCTAGTTTACAGGTGTACTGTTCCTCTCTCAATGGATCTCTCTAATATATTGTGGTAAGTTATTTCAGCAGAGCTTCTTATGACAGACTTAACTTTTTTTTACATGAAAAAGAATTCCTTTTTTTAGCATAGGATACCTGAGAGACAGAAGTATCTTCAAGAAAAGAGACAAAGAAAAAGATCAGCATTCAATATCTTTGCAGCAGCACTGAAGGAGGAAACTTATACTTGTAAGTTTATATTTAATTCTCAGTGGATCTTAATCAAATGTTGTAGATATGTTGTGCTTGGTTTCTGGGCTTGTAATGAAAAGAGCTTTGTGCAGACAGAATTTAGATTAAAATCAGCTTTTTTTCCCTGATAGTATTTGGACTTATTTCAGAAGAAAAAAAGCCTAAATTCAAGTTTGTAATAGAAACATGAAAATATTCTATTTGATAACAAAGACTGTGGTGATATTGAAATGTAACTTCAGTAAAAGGAAGCATTTTCTTTTCCTATCACATACAATACAAGATGTATTTTCCCTTGAATGCCCTTCCCTTTCACTTTCCTAACCCTGGAGACTCTACTCTCCAATATCTGGAAATCTGGAACAGAAAGTAAAAACTTCCATCATTTGGAATATAAAAATAGAATATTTTATCTCTGAATTATCATTCAAACTGTCTGCATTTTTTTTTGGCATTTACAAATGAGAATCTTGTAATATCCTGAGAGTTTCTTTAATGATTTTTTTTCTGGCAGCGAGATCCTTCTATATTTGAAGTATTTTTCTTATCCTGGCTGTCAAGGTAGAAAGACACAAGATTACAACAGGCTTTAAAAATGATGATGTAACCATCTCTTATTAAAAAAACAAATATTGTGCTTGATGAGGAAGAATAGGGCAATTTCTGAGGAAAGAAGTGTCAGCTCTTCCCTGACCTGCATCTCTATAGGATCTCCACTGCATGTACTGGAATCTACCATTACATTCCCAGATGTCTCTGGTGCTGTGAGTGTGGAGAGGCACCCCTTTACAATGTGAGAAGCCTAAACTGACACTTTGCGCCCTTGCAGGCTATTGACTACTGTCTTATAATTACCTTCAAGGAGTGAAAATAACAAGCCCTAGAAAAGAAAATGGAAGATCCTGCTTCCTGGAAAATGCTTTCATAAAATAAAAGCTGGAAACAGGGAGAAAGGTAAATTTAATGTTTGAAATTTGAGGATTTTGTCTTATTTACTTGCATAGTTATACCACTAGTGTTTACCTGATCTCTAACAATAAATATTCTCACTGTGCTCTTAACTGTTCCTTTACGGTTGTCACTGTTTGCCTATAAATGAATCTACTCTTCTGGTTGCTACTGAAACATGTAGAACGTAATCCTTTCCATGGTTAAAAATCCTCTTAAAGCTTTTAGTCTAATAGTATCGTAGATAGCCTGTGTTCATTTGCTTTTACAACACAATTATCTATTTGCTTAAATATCACCCTTTCAGTAGTTACCCTCTGTTTTGTTTAAAAACAGTGGATAGAAACCTTTTATGTCCCTTTCTAGGCTAGATAAACCAATATATTTTAATTCCTTCACATGAGAGTCATTCTTTCTCCCCAGAACTTTACTAATATTTCCCTACTAGTTTTCCTATCAAAGCCCATTTTTCTTGGTTCACAATACCTTCTGATTATGTAAATTCACCGAATCATAGAACCATAGAAAATCTGGTCTGATATTTCATAGGAAAGAGAGCCAAGATGAGGTTATATAGCAGTGTGTTCAGTTGTGTTTTGAAGGCCTAAGGTAATGGGGACACTATCATATCCCTGAGCAAGTTGTTCCAATGAATGATTGTTCTTACTGTAAAAAAGTTCTTTACAATATAGAGATAAAACCTCTCCTGCTGCAACTTGTAACTGTTGCCTTTTGTCTTCTCAGTGTGGCTCCTTGTGAAGAAGTAACCTCAGTCCTCATTGTAGCTACTCTCTAAATACTGGAAAACTGTGATGAGGTTCCTCTTCATGATCCTTCTCCAGGGAGAAAAAATCTTACTCTTTCAGTTGATAGATTTATGTTACAAAAGGATGGTTAGAATATGTTCAGCTATATATTTTTAACTTTATGGCTAGCAAAATCCATCTATTTATTATTTCTTTTCATCCTCCAGAGAAAGTTTTATATCACAATTCCTAAGTGCTAAGAGAGACTTTAACAAATGCAAAAAAAAAAAAAAAGTTAAAGAAAACCTGTACTTAGTATTCTCAACACTGAAAAATCCCAAAAATGTCCTAATACAAACCTTGAACCTGGACTATGAAGGCTTACAGATATGCAAAGAATATTTTGAGTTTTCTGCAAAAGCTTACAAGAATTCAGCTTTTAAGTCTAAGAGACATGAGACTCCAATGCATATGGAGATAAATCAAGATCGAGCTATTTCCTAGTTTTCATTTTAGTATTTTCCTTTTAATTTGAATTTTAATTACAACTTTTTTACCATCTAAGCTTTCTACATCAAACATTTAATCCAAAGAAATTATTTGAGCATGCAGAAATGTACATATTGCTCTGACGGTCACATTCAACACATGGAATTAACCAGTATATATTTCCAACAAATCTATTTATATTTGAATTAATATATTGAATAATATTTACTAGTTTTCCTTTGTAAAGACATCATGACAGGAATTGGAGAACATACTCTTTAATATTAGATGGAAATAAGGAAACATTAATGTAACATTTAGTCTGAGTCATCAAGTATACACAAGTCAGGAAATTCAAAATATGAAGGTTGGCATCGCTAACTCAATTTAAATTGTCCATTGGTAATTCTATGTCATGTATTATTCAGATTAATACTTAACAGTGAAAACAACAATGTAAAACACAATTGTTCAAATAGGTTATGTAGACACAGTACTTTTGCTTCCAGATGAGAGCTAAAAAGACAGTGCTCAAATCCAAAATGTTAAATTCAGCATAAGGAAGGAAATTTTGAATCACTCTAGGAATTAGAGTTTATGACACAGAGCTATCCGGATCATTCCTAGGAAAATTCTGCTTGAGTTGTCAGGAAGTTGTATATTTGTAAAGTTCCTATGTAAAATTTGAAAAGGAAGAAAGTGTGTTTTTTTAGATAATCTGAGTTTTTTCAAGTATCTTTGTATCTCATATGCAAAATGAAATGTAGACTTTAGCTGCTTAGAAGACATTGTAATATCACTTTCATTTATGCTTTAGAAGTAATTACTCAAGAATATTATCTTATCATAGGAATAAGTTAATTTCAGTAAAGCTAAACCTTCTTTGAACAGTACTATGTCAAAAACCAAATAAAAATTACCTCAGATTAAAACCATACAATGCCTAAAACTTATCTAACAGAGGTAAGTTTTCAATTGCCAGTATATAGACAAATAATAACAATTTAGATTCCTTGAGATATTTTCCTTCCTTCTCAGAGGAATTTTTACAGAAGCATAAGTATTTCATGGGTCTCAGGTCATATTATGTCAGTCCTTTGGCATGTCGCTAATACCCTGAAGCACCTGAAGAGATTTCTTCACGCTAGCACAGGTTGGATCTCTGGATGTTAAACTTAGGATAAATTCTTACAACCAGTCTTTGTTCTTTCAGACAATCATACTTCAACTTAAGGTTGAGATTCATATAACCAATTTAGAAGTGAAGGTCTTAGGCCCTTAACTTTTCAGCCTGAAAAGAAGATGACTGAAAAAACATTTTCATACCATGCACAAAGCAGTATACATACAAAAAGCAGATCGTTTCCTAAACAATTTAGGGCAAGGTAACCTTAGTCATTCTTCAGGGTTGTTTAATGCTTAATACTATGTTCATACTTTCCTTTTATGTCCTCTTTCCCTGTACATAATCAGTAACAGAACTCTGAAGCTGAAAAGACTTTGAAAAAGGCTATGGTAGAGTTAAATTCTTTCACCTCACAAATGGATTCAACCTGATTAATTTGAGGGAAATTGCTTCACTGATCTGAGCTGTTATTCTGGAATGATATTGGTGTGTATGAGATCAGCATGTAATCCAGTATTTATTGTTTATGCACCTACTGCAGTAAATAGCATGGTGATGTTACTGTTCTGTATGAAGGTACCATAGAATACTAAGTCACCTAATATTCCTGTAGCTTCATGATCTGCAGAATATTTAGATAACAGTAAACTTTTTTTTCTTAAAATCAAAGTGCTAGTGTATACTTTTAATGTTGTCATCTACCATTCTCATTCAAAGGACATAATTTTCTCCTGCAAGGAAGCAGACTTTCTGCCTCAGGCTGAACATGAATCAACAACAAATGTTATAGCACATACTGTAATTTTATAAACTATCATGTTGTGGAAAATTGAGTTTAAGCTATAATCTGTGATGAAGTTACTATTCATCCAAGGAAAGGCTCAGTAATGGACAACTTTAGCAGTCTTTGGGTCATATCAGCATTCCTGGACATCTAAATAATAGAGGTATCCAACAAACTTCTGCTGGAGAAAGGAATAAATGCATTTTCCTCCTTAAAAAAACCAGTTTAGTTAGATGGACATAGGAAAGTCTAGAATGATACTTACCATTCTAAGTCATGAGTCAGATTTAAGTTAAGCATAAGGAGGTGGTGGAGTCACCATCCCTGGAGATATCTAAAAGATGTGTAGATGAGGTCATGAGGGACATGATGGGCTTGGCACTGTTAGGTTAGTGGCTTGACTCAATCTTAATAGTCTTTTCCTACCTGAGGTGGTTTAGCCTTAACTGAACAATGACCAAACCACCCAGTTACTCCTCCCCAACTCAGCAGGATGGGGAGGAGAATCAAGAGAGAGTTGTAGATCTTTCTGGGTTGAGATAAGGACAGTTTAACAGAACCCCACAATGTGCAGGCAGTTACAGTGATGGCCAAAGAAAAAAGGAGCAATGCCCAATGTAACTGCTCAGCCCAACAACAGAACTGCAGTGGCTGCACTAGTTGCAGCACTGCCCCAGCTGCTGCCCTTATATCCCGAGCATGATGTCACATGTGCTTGAATAGCCTGGCCACGCCCCCAGCTGCAGCTGGGGAGAGTTAATTCTATCCTGGCCAAACCCAAAACACCTGGCCAAACCCAGGACACTACCAAATGATTCTGTGGTTCTAAGAAATATATCCTAAAGCAATTTAACAGAATATATTGCTCAGCTGTGGTAGAAATATATTAATGTACTTTATAGAGCTGGTTTTGCATTCATAGTCATTTGTAACATTATGTTATCACAAGAGGAAACTTTAAATGCCTTTGTGTCATTAGCAGTTTGGTAAGAGAAAAAAGTTACTTCAGCCTACCCTAGCATGAAGAGTGGAATATCATAACTCCATTACTACAACAAGACTTATGTGTATTTATCACAGACTGCACCAATATTGTTGGTATCTACTGGTTACCCATTTCTCACTGTCAGACTTGGTATACTCTGGCATTATGATCTGCTATTTATTCTCTTTCATGAAAATGAAATGCAAATATTACATAGTAATTACATTTGCCTGAAGTGATTTAGCAATCTTTCAATTTTGATTGAAATAAGTCATTGTTGAAACGCTTTGCAGCTGAAAACCCATTGCGCTAAAAAACTGTTAATAGTTAATACTGAAATATTTCACAGAGGCTTTACAAGTGTTTTTAAAACCTCTCTTAGAAGGATTTGATCCTGGATTCTTTTTGCACATTTTCCATACTGATGATAAGGGTACTGACCCAAGGTACAATTATGTTTAAAGCTCTTAACTGTTGAATTAGGGGAATATAACCTCAAAATGCTTTGAAGCATGGTAATAACTTCAATGGAGAGGTGACAAGGCCCAAGATAATGCCTCCAGTAAGAAAATATGCTCCCATAATTAGAGAAGCTGTGATCTAAAAGCTTTCTCCTATGAAGAGATTTAAATTTATTTCTGAAGTTATCTGTTTCAGCATGACTCCTATTTTAAAAAGAACAAGAAAGAAAAAGCTCAAAGCAAAGGCCCAGCAACAAATATTTTCCATTTTCATTCCAATGCAAAATCAAATTCTGATACCTGGAAGACTGATGTCACATTCAATACTTGTCCTCTGGCCATTTGTAATATGAATCACAAGAAGTTAATAAAATAAGAACATAAAAGTTGTTTTTGCTGCAAGTGATATTACTTAGCCTTAGCTCTCAAAGACAAGATTTTATTATATTTGATGAATTTCACAGAATTATGTGGTTTTTAGATCACTGGATGTTTCTTGGTCTCTGAAGCAACTCTGTTAAGATTTTTCTTTAACTCTGTGGTGGATCTGTGACTTGAAGCTGGTGGCTGATATTGCTGCTATTATTCATTATCTTTTGTGATTTGTATTACCTGTGAGGCAGCAATGTCAGAAGTATGCTAAGGGTTCTCAGAGACAGTCAGCTTCTTAGCTTTCTGCAAATTATTTCTGCCTCTCTGATGTGTGGACCCACACCCAAAGAAATGCATAAATGTTATCCCAGTTTGACAGTATTAAGTTTCAGAGATAAAGTGATAAGTCTGGCAGTTGTTGCTATAACAAGGTATTCTTTCTATCTGCTTCAAGATCTCAGAACGAGTAAAGTGATATCAATAAAAAGGCTGGACCATCAGTTAATTGTCTTTGGTTATTAAACATTAATTTTGGGGAGAGCAAAATGTAAGCTGATTTCCAGATTTGAAAAGTAGCCATTACCTTTTTTAATGTGTTTTGCTAGCTCTAATAGTGGCTAACAGTCTATTAGTCAGGCTAATAATTTTGATTTTTGCTGACCGCCATGTAATGTGTTCCCTGCCATCAGAAAACGCTGCAGTACAAGTCCCTCTTCGAGGAGTGCAGATGAATGATAACAAATGGATTCTCTGAATCCAGGAAAAGAAGTCATTAATACCTGAACAGGATTAAAAAGCTATGTAAAAGAAGAAACACTTTAAGTGACTCATTTAATCAATTAGTCTAGTTTTCACGACAATAGAATTGATTATAAAGGATTAATTTGATATTAATGGACATCATTTGTACTTCTCTTAGAAGTCCTCTGTAATTCAATAATAGCTAAATGTACCATTAAAAGAGTTACTCATAAAAAAGATTGGGTTAGTGAATTTGAGTTTACTTTATGTTCTTATTTTGCCATTATAGAATATTTATAGCTGAAAAGAAAATAAAAGTTTTAAAGCTGTTAAAGAGGTAACTGTTTGCAAATTTCACAGTCCTTAAATCGGTCAGATTTCATCCTTTCATAATCTAAATCTTGGAGAATTAGCTAAAATGGATTGTATTTGGAGTAATCAAAACAATAAAAGAAGTGCATTAAGTTGCTGCAATATGTGATCAGCACTGAATTTTGTGCCACAACTGTGATATCTAGCCAGCTTCTATTCTGCTATAGCAAGCATATACTTCTGTCTCTTTTTTTTATAAGCATTAACAAAACTTATACATTCACTAAGAACAGATGTTTGGAATTGTCAATACCATACTTCAGAGCTGAGTCAAAGTCCCATTCTATATGGATAACAATAACAATAATCTTTTCAAGCAATTAGGGCCAAAACCTGAAGTGGTGTAACTCAGCATCTTTCCAGTGCATTTGGTGGAACTGTGATAATTTAAAATCACTTCTCTAAGTTTTTTTGTGTTTGATATGTTAAAACTCACATTAGATGAACACCAATTTACAGCTGCATGGGCTCTACCTCATAGTCTATTAGCATACATTCCTACATGAATTTAGGACATGGTAAAGTTATTGTTGGAATAATTCTTAATAATTTTTCTTTTTCATTGGAGGAAGGATGATCTTGTATGAAATAAGACTGGTTATTGGGATGTTTCCAACAGACTAAGGTTAAGTTTCTGTTTGTTATTTAAAGATTTTATCACATTTTTTCCATTTATGAGTCAGTGGACAAGATATATGAGCAAACGGCATTGAATATTGAACACAGGAGCAAAGACTGTGCTGTCTCAGGGGAACTTATGTGGACTAAATAATCTAAATTCCAAACGGACTACTATCACAGAATCATGGAATCATAGAATTGTTGAGGTTGGAAAGGGCTTTTAGAAGCCATCTACTCCAATCGCCCTGCTAAAGCAGTTCCACCTAGGTCAGGTCACTCAAAAACACATCCTCGTGAGTTTTTAAAGCTTCCAGAGAAGTAAACACTACAATCTCCCTGTTGTCACCAAAAACCTGTGCTAGGACTCCCTCATGCTCACACTAAAATAGTTTTTCCTAATGTTTAAATGGAAGTTTTTGCCTTTCAGCTTCTTTCCATTACCCCTTGTCCTGTCACCAGATACAAGAGAAAAAAGGGATGTCCCAATCTCCTGACATCCACCACTTACATATTTGTAAATATTAATGAGATTTCCCTGAAGTCTCCTCTTATCTAGACTAAATAGCACCAGTTCCTGCAGCCTTTCCTCATAAGGAAGGTGCTCCAGTCCCCTCATCATCTTAGTGGCCCTACACTGGACTACGGAAGTTCCCTGTCCCTTCTGTAGCAAGGCAAAAATCTATTCAGGAATACTCTTGTATACACTATTTTCTGATAGCTAGTTTTAGTTCACTGTTGGCTGATTAGAGTATTGCTTAAAGGGGCTGACTATGCAGGTAACAAAATATTTGAATAAGATAATACAGAGTATACTGTGTTACATAAACCTGAATGAGCCTTCAAGTACATCTCTCTGCTGAGTGTGCAAGTATGATCCAACAAGTCTTTGCATGGGTTTATAACACTCCAGTAAGGTTCTGTAAAGACCAAAAGCCAAAGTGAAGGAATCCAGTTGAAGGAAGAAATGTAGGATTTGTTTATATTTAATGCATTAGCCTGTGATAATTCTTGTTATCGTCTTTTGCAGAAGGATTATTTTAGCATGTGCTTTTCATATTTACAAATAAATGCCCCAGGCAACAGTATGCAAATATTTATGCCAGTTACTATATGTTTATTTAGATGTTACTTACTACGATGATTTCACTCAAGTATTTTCCTGTGGGTTTCCAGAGTCTCAGACATACCATCTCTAAGAAAAATATGTGTGAACAACGGCACCTTGCAAAACAGCTACCCAGAAGAGTTCCTAGAAAAAGAACCAGACAAGTAAATTTCACACTACCAAACACAAGGAATTGTACCTGATGGAAGAGGAGCAGCTGCATGAGAATACTTGTGTAGTTCTCTGTATCTCTAAAAGTCTCCACTGTGGGTTCCACGTTTGATAAATACATCATAAGTGTTTGAATGTGGAGCTCTGAACACTCAGTTTTAAAACAGTCAAATGTTGAGCTCCCATTGGGGTGAATCACCTCTGTGAGGTACCTTTCTCTTTTGTTTGGCAGTAGATGGAGCCTAAATATCCTAGTTAACATTAGATAGATGCTTGGATGCTTAAAATTTAAAATTAAAGTGATTTGTCATTTAACATTAACATTCTGAAAGTTAGCTGTGTGGTCCCTGCTGTCACCTCTCCTCTAGTCCTCACCTAATAGGAAGAGACAATTCTCTCCAGGGAGTGATTCATCTCACCTATCTAGTTTTCTGTATTAGGGAGGATAACACATTAGTACAGTTCCTTCGTTCTGCAGCCCTATTATGACAAAAGCACTACAGAAATTCATTATGAAGACAGACACTGTCCAGAAGAACTTCTTGTGTCTACATACCCTCTAGACTATTCTGCATTCAAACAGTAGAGAACTTCCAACACTTACAACTGTTGACATACAGAAAATTAAAAACTTTAAAATAGAGTACAAATGTGAGTAAGGATTGTATCTAAGGAATACTGAAATACATTTCAGTAAAAGCCAATAACCAGAAAAATAAAAAGCAATTTTAGAAGATATTAATTTCCAAATTCTTTCAACAGCATTCTTTGGGATCTTCTGAGTATCTCTTCTAATTTCTGTCAAAGGAAGAGCTTTTACCAGTGTTCTGTTCCTAACACACAGAGAAAATATTTTAAACATGTATTCATATTAAAAAATTACTAGTATTGTTTCACATATTTGTGCAGGAAAGACACTGATGTACCTAATGATTTACAAAAGCAATTTCCCTTTTTGCATATAGAGTTTTGAAAGATTACAATGAAATATGGGCATACCAACCATTTTTTATTCAGAGATTTGGATTGCAAATATTATAGCTACTGAACTTTTAAAAACACTTGTAGATATTTGCATCCATAAGCTTACATTTCTCAAGAAAAGATCACTATAAAACATTTTGCATAAATTCAAATTGATTAATTGGGTCCTTAAACTCCACAGCCTACCTTAAAATCTGCATCATGAAACTGAATGTGTGGACTGAATTTCAAGGCAATTGAAGTGAAGACATATGGTTTGTCTTTATTAAACCACACAACTTCGTACTGTATTTCTCGTTTAGTGAACAGCTGTTCAATACTCTCTGTGTTCTGAAATTCTAAGTATAATTTAGCATGAACATTTAAAGTACTACTGCAAATTATATCCCTTTCAATATTCTGCTAAGTCTTTCTAAATGAGGAAAACTATGAAATCTATTTAGAAATGGCAAGTAGAATATGATCAAACTAAAATATCTCCAACAATCACAGATAACACATAGTTGAATGCCTGTTGTGAAACTACCTTAAAACAGCCTGATATATTCACGTTTGGCAAGAAAGAGTCTAGAGTTCCATTGGTCAAAAGCCCTCCAGGGAAGAAAATACTTCCTTATATTTGATTTACTTTTTTTTCAGCCACCTCATCCCTTTTCTTTAGATCTTAAATATTAATAAGACATTGCAGTATTCAAAAGCCGTCTGCATGTCTTGGGGCATCTCTATCATATAAGTAGTGCAACACTGAATACATATTCTGAAATATATTGAAGGATCCTTAAAAATGAGATGAGTCTCCTTTCTGTCAATGTACTTATAAGTTTTATTAATGTTAATGCATTTTAAGAATGCATATTAAATACGTTATATATTCCCTGAAGCCAAACGATGCATTCAGTATTTTGGAAATAATCATGTCTCTTACAAACAAGGATTCTGGCTACAGCAAAAAAGGCCATCTGTATATCTTTGTAACTGGTTCTGAGCAACTAATTCAGTCAGTAAGTAATATACTCAGGCCATTTATGGTCTTTTCCAAAATCACAGGCTGTCTGTGATTACCTTGAGTATTTATTCAGGTTTATTATTTACCAAATTTTGTATTCAGACCACTCATTGTCAGCTATTTGATTCAATTCATTGCTTGTCTTTGGCTACAGACAACTGTAGGGTACTATTTCAACACCCTACCTGGTTTGTCTAAACAAAACAACTTTTTTTTTCTGTAAGAGAAAACTTGAGAAAGTAGCTGAATTTTTAAGTATTTTGGAGAGGGATGGTGAAAATAAGTAAATAGTCTGGAGGAAATGAGATAGCAAGAGGGAGGAACTGAAAGGGCAATAAATTATTTCTTTCTCTCATACAGAGCACTTGCTCAAATACTTTTCGCAAAAAAAAACCCTACAACTGAATTCACTTTATATGTACTTTAATTTATTTTTTTAATCTAAAGTCACAGAAAGAAATAACATGTGTTTACCAATTTGCACTTGTTTGAAAATAGAGACTGCAATCAGATTTCTGTTTGTTTTAATAGCTTTTTTTTGTTGGGATGGAAAATCAGAGAGGGGGAAAATCTATTGTTTGGGTCTTTTAGGCACTGGCCTATCTTATAATAAAGAAATGTTTAAAAGGTATATTGTTGATTTTTTTTACAAGACAATACAGAAAGCACACAGGAAAGGAAAAAAGGATTGAGTATTTGCAAGAGGTTTAAATATTGCCTTGCAGCTCAGGAAATCAAACAGCTAAAGTCAAACATGTGCAAACAGGAAACAGTATGGCATACATGTATATAAGCCCAGAGCCTTAGTTTGCATAAACTTAGTAAAGTTCCATTGATATTGAGTTCATTCAATTTCTACTGGATGGTAATCTTCACTGAAATACGTTATAAATAAATTTCATACGCAAAACCAGAAACAAAGAGAATTTGAATCTCGTGTTTTAAAGAGACTTTTGTATAGGAATTCAGCATGGCTGCAGAACACTCATTCTAGATATAATAAGCAAATAAACACTTGTACACTACAGTCTATAGCTTACCAATGGTTTGCACTAACCAAAGATGTAAATTAGGGTGTTTAATTCCTGCTGCACTTCAATATTCCTACCTGCCCTAGAAAAAAGATTGCTTTTTTTCTAAATCCTTTGCCTTGAAGTCATTGAATGGAAAGGCAGTGAAAATTTGCTAGTTAATAAATGCATTAAGGCAGTTTGGATAGGAATTTCCATTCTTTCATTATACATTCAACTCCTTCATGAATAAGAGTTTATTTATAAGGGTCTCTATTGGGCAATATCAACTTGAACTAAAGCATTAAATATGTACTTACCCTTAAGCTTGTAGAACTGCCTCTTTAACACCCATATGAAATGCAACAGTAGAATTTGATTTTTTCGTCAAAGCTGTCTCTCTGAATCTGAATCTGCTTACCAAAATCACATTAAAAAATTAGGTTTGTCATTTTCTCATGCAATTACCAAATGATTGGATTTTTTTTGGTAAAAGATATCACTGTTTCACATTTTGCTTTTTGTAGGACTACAGGAAGGATGACTTTAATATAATGGAGCAGCTGTCAAACAAATAGCCTGCTATTTCATTTTCAAATAGTGCTGCTCCTTCCAAAAAGGGAGGAATTGAATTTCATTTCAAACTACATTACTAACTTTATTAGGGGAGAGATGATTACTCACCTGTACAAAGCTGCAGGTTTACAAAAGATGAAATAGCCCTAGGTACAGGATTTTTAAGATTTATAAATGTAGTCCTGTGGCCTGAAAGCTGTTTTCCTTTGAGATTGTGAAGGGATGAGGGATGAGAAAATCAGATCAGAGAATCTGAACGATGAAACTCAAATTGAGAAATGTTTCAAATTAAATCTGAAAGTCTTCTGTTGATTTCTCTGACTTTTGTGAAATCAAGGAAGGACAGCTTTACAATGAAGCGGAAAAATAAAAGATCAAAGAGGCCAGACACACATGAACAACAAAGCTGAAGCCAATACTGTGTTTTCAAAAGGGTACAGTAGTTCTGTGTGTAGATGAGTTTAGAAGGAGTTACAGCTTCATTTATATGCAGAAAATGCACACAGTTTTGCCTAGTTTTACAGACATTAATCCAGAAGTACTCTTCAGCTTCCATTCCCTGTGTCTCAAGTCCATGCTTTTGTTGCAGTCAGCTTCCTCAATGGGAATGGCCAGCAACATACCTTTCCTACCATTTCCTTCCCCACTGCTCCTTTTTCATTCCTTTGCAAGGAAAGTAGAGCATGGAGAGCAAAGTGAAGTAACTCTTCTTCCCAGGAACTCTCTAGGAAGTCCAGAAGTTTTGAGAGGGACCATTATGAGAGCAGTAGATGTCTCTTGTAAACTTTAGTTTTGTGTTACCCAAATACCAGAGAGCTGTCCTCCACAAAGGTAGTATTTTTGCTGCTAAACAGCTCTGTCTGATGCACTCCTTCCTTTACAATACCAGAGACTGAGAGGCTACTTCCTTTGCCTATGCAGGAAGTACTTCTCTGACAGTTGATGTCTACTAGTCTTCATCAGCATGCAAAGGATATGTTAAAACACAGGAATTCTATGAAATGAGAGAGTACATTCCCAGCTTGTTCAGTACCATACGTTCCCCTGGCTCCCATTCGTTTTATCCACCTGAAGCATGAACTCTACTGTCACCAGAAATGTAACTATGTGAACTGAAATATTACCAGTTATGCTGTGAATAAGTACTTCTGTTATGTATCTACCTTTTTGATGAAAAAAAAAAGAGAAGCTACTTTTTTATTTCTAATCCTACTTATTCTTCATAAAGCACAATTTGCTTTGGTTGTAATCAAGTAGTTAGAAGCGTTAGCATGTCAAAGAACACTTCAATCAGTCCTCTGATCATCTTTGTGGCTCTCCTCTGGACTAGTTGAAACAGATCCATGTCCTTCCTATGTTGGTGGCCCCATAGCTGAGCACGACACTCCAGAGGGAGTCTCAGAAGAGCAGAGTAGAGGGATAGAATCACCTCCCTTTACCTGCTGGCCATGGTCCTTTTGATGTCCTTTTGAAGTCTGTCTTTTCTTTTTCGACAATTTTTAATGTAAAGGATACATGAAGTATATTTCTTAGTGTTTCCAGTGACTTATGATGGACAAATACAGGAATCCACATTAATTCCTTCACCCACGTAATATAGTGTTGACTACAAGGCTGCTGACATTGCTGCAACCGATGGTAAAAATAGATTAAAATGTTTTACTGCCAGGATTTCATGGCTAGAGATATCAGCAGGGGTTTTTGGATTAATGTCTGTAAGTCTTGAAACCTTCTTTCTCTCTTACTCTCATCTCACTATACATGCAGAACACTTTCCAGAGAGCTGAGAAGTTTTATGCAATCTCTTCAATATAAGTATTATATCAAATTCTATTAATGTGTCTTGTCAGAGCTGACTAGTGTAACTAAACTGTTCATTCGGTATTTTCTGCAAGTAGAATTTGACAGAGACACTGCTTGTGACTAAATCTAGATATAAAATTTTAGTTGCTAGAATGTAGAAATAAAATGAAAAAAAAAATGACAACTATATGTCATTCTTCAGTACTCTTATTTAGTAGCATCCATATGATGAAATAAGGTTTAGTTTATACTTTTATATGTCAGTAGGACAAAAAGACTTTGTAAAAAGAAAAGATCACAAAACTATAGTAGATGATTTTGAAATGTTTTTTAACAGACTCACAAATTTGCTGTTTTGGTGAAGACCTCAAATTAATGTTTAGGTAAAAAGACTTGCATTAGATTTTTGGTTTTGAAAAATTGTATAAACATCTGCACAAAAGCACTTGTGTGGTCAAGTCATACAAACTTATTGATTATTACTTATAAACTTATTACTTATAAACTCATTCATTGATTGGGAGTCTTTAATTCTCATAGCTTATATGAGACCCTTCATTGTTATACCCAGTCGTCTATTAATAACAGGTACTTAAGTAGTGAATATGGACAAAATGTAAAACCACTAACAGTCATGCAAACTAATACTCAAATCATAATATATACACTATCGGAGTAATTAAATATGCTTCTATAATAAGCAACACAGTGTCTGAGTGCTAACTAAGTATATCTGTTTCTCCTCTGTAACTTAGTTTGATGAACTTCTGGTTGCACTGGAGATACCTGTTTGCATTTAAATATCACAGAGTCATAGAATCTTAAGGGTTGGAAGGGACCTCAAAAGATCACCTAGTCCAAGCCCCCTGCCAGAGCAGGACCACCTAGAGTAGCTCACACAGGAACTCATCCAGGTGGATTTTGAATGTCCCCAGAGAAGGAGACTCAATAACCCATCTTACCAGCCTGTTCCAGTGCTCTGTCACCCTCACAGTGAAGAATTTTTCCCTTGTGTTTCTTCAGAACCTCTTATGTTCCAGCTTGTATCTGTTGCCCCTTGTCCTATCATTGAACTTCACTGAGAAGAGCCTTGCTCCATCCTCCTAACACCCATCTGTCGCATCAGAGGGAAGACACGGGCACTCAATATGAGTGATCAGCGAGCTTCGTTTATTAATTGTGCTTACCCAATATTTATACTATAGTTAATTAGCTCATAATTGGTGCACGTACAAAAGATCAGTCCCTCCCGCTTTTCCCATGCCTTTCTCACTACAAGCAACCTATTATTGTATAATTGCAACAGTTAAAGATAGTGTGTCCTTGCCTACCCAGCAACTACACCAGCTGTGTGCGATGTTTAACACATCCCTCCTTGGTCAGTTGCAAAACATCTATGTGCTTTTTCTCATGCAACCATTCTTCCACACTCATCCTTTACATGTTTGTAAACATTAATGAGGTCACCCTTCAGTCTCCACTGCTCCTAGCTAAAGAGCCCCAGCTCCTTCAGCCTTTCATCATAAGGGAGATGCTCCACTCTGTCATCTTTGTGGCCTTTTGTGGCTGAACTCTCTTTGGCAGCTCACCATCCTTGAACTGAGGGGCCCAGGACGGGACACAATATTCCAGATGCTATCTCATGAGGGCAGAGTAGAAGAGGAGGAGAACCTCTCTTGACCTACTCACCACAGCCCTTCTAATACACCCCAGGATGCCATTGGTCTTCTTGGCCACAAGGGCACATTGATGGCTCATGCTCATCCTGCCGCACACCAGCACGCCCAGTTCCCTTTCCCCTGCAGTACTCTCTAACTGTTCATTCCCCGGCCTGTACTGGTACATGGGGTTATTCTTTCCCAGATGCAAGACTCTACACTTGCCCTTGTTCAATTTCATTAGATTTCTCTCTGCCCAACCCTCCAGCCTGTCCTGGTCTCGTTGGATGGCAGCACAGCCTTCTGATGTGTCAGCCCGTCAGTTTAGTATCGTCAGCAAACTTGCTGATAGTGCCCTCTTTTCCCTCATCAAGGTCATTAATGAATAGATTGAACAGTACCAGTCCCAGCACCGATCCCTGAGGGGCTCCACTAGATATAGGCCTCCAACTAGACCCTACCCCATATATTTGATGGAAAAGGAAAACGCTTTTCAAAGCGAGTAGCAGCTTTGTGCAACTTTCCCTCTTAAAATTTAGCCATGTTCTACTATTGATCATGCATGTGCACAGAATACAAAAATTGGTCTTCTGAATCTCTGACTTTTAAGTTGAAACACGAAGTTTGATGGTACCTGTGAAGACAAAATGACAGATAAACTGCATGGCTAGAAGCCTGACACAGATATAGGTATTGACTGCAAGACACGGCCAGATCTACTCCATGGGCTCCAACTAGATGCAGATGAGTTTTACTTGAGTGGAGAACCTGCCATGTGTTGGTAAGTTACAAGCTGGAATCTGCATGGCTTCTGTAAGCCAATATCTGTTGCTGAACAGATACTGGCTTACAGAGTTACTGAAAGTCAGATTAGTCACTCTTGAACTTCAAAGAGTGATTTAATATACACTACATTCTCATTTGAAAGCCTCTAGCTCACTGATAAATGGAGTTCTGCACAGACTTAGAACTAGCCAAAATTAATTATCATGGGTTCATAATGAATCTGTCGATCCCAGTTGAAATATTTAATATAAATGGAAGTATTTACATCAGCTTTAGGTCTGTCACTGAGCAAACTGAGAAAAGAAAAATAATCAAGGATTATTAAATGCTTCATTATATTACTTTCAATCAAAATCATAGAATCATAGAATGGTAGAGATTGGAAGAGACCTCTAGAGATCACCTGCTCCAAACTCCCTGCTAAAGCAGGTCCGCCTAGATCAGGTCACACAGAAACATGTCCAGGTAAATTTTGAAAATCTCCAAAGAAGGAGATCCACAACTTTTCTGTGTAGCCTGTGCCACTGCTCTGTCACCCTTACAGTAAAAAAAAAATTCCTTATGTTTAAGTAAAAGTTTCTATGCTGCACTTTATGTCCCACTTCCCAAATTGTTAAAGGGTAAGTTGTAGAATCAGTACCACAAAAGTGCCTGGTTCTTCATCTATTTTCTCTATTTTATCTGCCACTGCTCATTTATGAAAGTGAAAACATGGGCCAGACAAGTTTCCCATTTGAATCAACAAAGTCATTATTTTCTGTAAGGTAGCACAACGTCCATTGCTTCAGAAGTACTTATATCTTCTGGTATCAGAAGAGGAACTTTATTCAGTTGCTTCTGTAGTATAAAATTGGTATAGGCACAATTATATAGAAAGAAGTATTCCAGATGTAAAACTAAAATGTCAATGAAATCAAAATTAAATTGGAATGCCACTTGGCAAAGGAAAACCAGATAGCAGACACAGAGAACAGCAAAGCATAAACATTTCCTGGGGCAAACACCCATAATAATCTTTTGCAAAAGAAGCAGTCAGTAAGAAACAAAATATGAGTAACACATTGACTCACGGCTGGTGAGTCTTTCTCATTATCAATAAGTGCAGTGAGCAACAAAGACTGTAGCTATAGCAATTTACTACTTGACTCCTTCCATTTCAATTAGGAGTCAGTAATTCTTACTAATGCCTTCTTTTTCTATCTCTCAACCAGATTTAAATTCTATTAGCATTTACCTTTCACCCCAAGTCTGTTAAGTTTTATCAAAGTCTGTCAAGTCTTACCAAAGTTGTTCAAGTAAATTAAATACTTAATGGAAATGCACAATTTAAAGAGCATCTATCTATGGCTGCCATATTTTTCATCTGATACATAAAAAGTGTCTAAAATTACTTTAAGCAAGTTATTCTGCTTCTTTGTAAATTATGTATATTTGGCATTAAAAGAAGGAGGATTACTTCATTTATCCTGAGGCCCTGGAAAAGGATATACAACATTGTGCTAATCTACTTCTTGTTCATTTTCTCTTCCAAGCATGATTTCTTCAGTTCCTTGGGAATATTCTTTTTATGTTTGCTTCTTGTTAGGAATCACATTTTTTATTTAGTCATCTGCCTGTCTATAGTTGGTATCTTCTCCTAAACCTGTTCCCTTCAAAGTAACTTTGCATTTTCTCAAAAAAAACCAGCTGCCCAGACATGTTCAAACATAGCAATATAGTACTAAAGAAGTACTGACTTTAGGCGATATGAAATAAGTGCACCAAGAGATTGTAGTTTGGTTTTCCACATCAGTCAGGCATGTTCAATGAAATCTCTTTTTTTTTTTTTAAATTTTAGTTTTTATCTTCCCCTCCCTCCACTCAAAGTGCCAGGATAGATAATAGATCAATACAAATATACATGGAACCTGGCATGGTAAATGCCTGAAAGTCTATGCTGTCCACATTAAGCCATTTTCATGAGAAAATTTTGACATATTTCATTCTGCAGTATGAGGTTAATCACAAGATATGTTGATTGATGCCTTATGGCAACAATCTCGTCTACAAATCTTTTCAGAGTATAATATGGAGTTTCAGAGATGCATGAAATAGTGGGATAATGAGGCAGAAGGAGCTAATTTTTAGCTGGAATTGCTTCCAGCTATGCATGCATTCTTTATACATTTAAGCTTAAAGAAAGTAATTTAGGGGTAAAAAAAGAGAAAAATATAACATTTAAGCATCATGAAAATACCAAAGCATTAAAAAAAAATCTATTACTGTTGTAGTGTCTTGTCCACAGGCAATATAACAAGAAAAAAGAATCCAAGGAAATGGAATAGGCTGAACCTGCTCCCTGGACTGCAGTCCTGATATATAATCACACAAAGCAGCATTGTTTTCTGACATTCTGCCAGAGATTCAACAATACCGTTTCAGATTTTCCTTTTTGCTCTCTTGCATGTAGGGATGACTTTCAAGGCCTTTTTTTCTGAAGCTGATACTGAATTACTCCTTGTGATATCCCCCAGAAGACTCAGGAAGTCTCTGAAATTCATACATTCTCGTCATAATAGTGAAGTTATTTACTGAGTACTTTCATTAACAGTAGGAGTTAGTAACATTGTAACATTATCTTTTTCTAAGATCAATTTATAAGCATATCAATTATCAAGATGTTGTCTCTCTCATAGTGTTGGATAACTACAACACAGAGTGCTAATTTTAGCTATTGACATATATGAGTTTCAAAACACAAACCAGGAGTGAAAATGAGGAGTGGAAAATAAATCTGGTCTGCAATGCAAAAAGTAATTGTAGCTAAAAGAAAGTGGAGGCTTATGAATGCTAAGCCTTAGACAAGCTGCCTTCATTGTCATGAAGTAGAAAATTGTAAAATTTTAGCCTTGAAAATGCATGCCTGTCATTTCTACTCCTGGCAGCTCTTTTACTGATCTAGTGTTAAGTTGCTGGAAATATTGTTCTAATCTGAGTTCACTTTACTATTCTGTACTTAGTTCTACCTACGGGATTAGATTATTTTAGAAACAAAGATCATATAATGCACACAAAGTTTTCTAAAGATAACTTTCATGTGCTCATCAGAGCATGAAGATTTTTAAATCTCTTAAAGCACTGAATTTCATACCTAAGGCAAGTTGAAATGTTTCCTCATTTTCCCTGTCTTTACGACTTTATGTACAACCTTGCACTGGAGCAGCCTGTGCATAGTTTGTATTTTATCAATTTGCACACATATTGCACATATTGGTTTTGCATGTTGCACTTCAGAAGTTATTCCTTTACTGTCTCTTGACTTTAGACTCTGTGAAATTCCTCCTTGTCATGATTAGATTTCTGTCATGTACCATTAAACTGTGTCAGAGCAACTACACAACAAATAAAGTAGTATATCTTTTCAAGCTTCTTTTTAAGAATGAAACCACAGTAATTCCTGTCCTTTTTGGGCATCCTCACTGGATGACAGACAGCACAGTTCCAGATCCCTTTATTTACTTTTTCTATGGCCTGTTAGTCTGTATTTCTTTGGTACAATTAAACAGCTTTAACATGAAGGACAGAGAGTGATCCATTTTGACTTTCCTCCTGCCCCTTTGCCTACATTCTTCCAGGTTTGCTTTCAAAGCAAACTATTGACAGTTAGGAATCACAATACCACAAACTCAAAGAGCAGCTGAGATGTGAGGACCCTTCTGGGGGTCACCTCGTCCAAGTGCCCTGTTCAAATAAGGTCAGATACAGCAGGTTGCCCAGGGACCCGTCCAGTTAGGTTTTTAATATCTCCAAGGACAAAGACTCCACTCTGGGCAGCTTGTTCCCAGAGAAGGATCACTTTCCTTGATCTTCTGGCAATGCTCTTTGTAATGTAGCCCAGAAGGAGGTTGTCTCTCTTTCCTAGAGGGAGTTGATGATTTATGTTTAACTTGGTGTCCACCAGGACCCCCAGGGTCTTTTCTTTAAAACTGTTTTCCAGACAGTTTACCTCCAGCCCGTACAGATGTATGGGATTATTCCTTCCCAGATGCAGAACCTTGCACTTTCCTTTGGACTTCATGAAGATCATGTCAGTCAGTTTTTCCAACCTGTTGAGGTGTCTGTGAATAGCAGTGCAATGAAAACTGTTCTGGGTACAGTATCAACACCTGAGGTAAGGCAATTACTTTTTTTTTACTTTGAGTTTGACCAAATACTGGAACGCATTGTCCAGAGAGGTTGTGGAGTCTCCATCCCTGAAGATATTTAAAAGCCAGTTGGATATTTAGTGTACCAACCACTCCTCCCAAATTAATATAATATGAAACATGCTGGCAATGTCCTCTGTCCCATTATCCAGGTTGTAAATGAAGATGTAACAGTATTGTCCTCAGTAGAGAACCCAGTACAGACCATCATTATTCATTGATTGATGACAGCCTTCTGAGCCCAGCAACTGAGCCATTTTGCAGTCTGTCTGACTGTCTGCTTATATATCCTGTACTTTGTCAGTTTGTATATGAGAATGCTATGGGAGAAAGTGTCAAGGGCCTTAGCCAAGAGAAACTGCATTCACTGCACTCACCAAGCTAATCATCTCATCATAGACGTCTATCAGTCAGGTTAGTAAAGCGTGATTTCCCCTTTACTGCCTATTCCAAATCACTTTCTTGTTCTTCATGTGTTTGAAGACAATTTTGGGGGTTATTTGGTCTACCATCTTCCCTGTGACCAAGGGCGTGTGGTTTCTTGAATCTTCCTCATATCCTTGATGATAGGACTGATGTTTTCTTGCTTCCAGCCCTCATGAATCTCCTCTGTTCAACAAGAACTTTCAAGGATAATTGAAAGTTGCCTTGCAATGACATCTGCAGCTTTTTCAATGTTCATGGGTGCATCCCACCAAAAAAGTAAGTTTTGAACATGCTTGAGATACCTCTGAGCTACTTCTTCCCTGGTGAACCATACAACCATGGACCTAAACAGGTGTAACCTCTTCCAGCTACATTTATTGTTATTAAAAGCTATGTGAAGCCTGGACATACTTACTGGTTTCAGGGTACAGCAACACCTAAACTTTGTACCAAATTTTGTAATCTGTGGTAGAAACACTACTAAGACATTCAGGTTAGTTTGAGATGGTACAAAGATAATGAAGATACAGGCATATTAAGTTTAGTGTAGTACAGCTTGAGTTCTTCTAAACTATTTCGGGATGTGAAGTGCTAGGTTTGTGTGATCCCACACCACACATATTTACCATAGTGGAGTCTCCAGAGACTGCTGTTTCCCACTGCTTGGTGAGCACTTCGGTTTAAACAATATTTAATTTCTTGAAACATAGAAAAAAAATCAGAATCCTGATGTATTTAGACCCTTGACCAAGAATTTTTAAGCACATGACTGAAATTATCCCCCTCTACTTGGCACTGATGAGGTCGCACCTTGAATATTGTGTTCAATTTTGGCCCCCTCCCTACCGGAAGGACATTGAGGTGTTGGAGCATGTCCGTAGATGAGCAGTGAAGCTGGTGATCACAAGTCTTATGAGGAGAAACTGAGGGAGCTTGGGATGTTTAGCCTGGAGAAGAGGCGTCTGAGAGGAGACATGATCACTCTCTACAACTATCTGAAAGGAGGTTGCAACAAGGTGAGGGTCAACCTTTTTTCTCCAGTAATGGATGACAGGATAAGAGGAAATAGGCTCAGATTGCACCAGGGGAGGTTTGGGTTAGACATTACAAAGAACTTTTTCACCAAGAGGTTTATTAAGAATTGGAACAAGCTGCCCCGGACAGTGGTAGAGTCACCATCCCTAGAAACATTCAAAAGATGCACGGATGAAGTGCTGTGGGATATGATTTAGTTTAGTGATGTGACTGGCAGTGTGAGGTTAGTGGTTGGACTCAATCTTAAAAGTCTTTTCCAACTATCATAATTCTATGATCATAATTCTATGAAATAGCAGGGATTTACAGCTAAAGGTTCTGGACAACAAAACTGTGGAGAATGTTACCATTCAAGACATACACACACAAAAGAAATAAGACAAGGGACACTAATTTTTAGCTTTAGGAAATGAACAACTATGACTGTATAACCTACATATATATCCTTAACCACATCTCTAATCTACATAGCTGTCCAACCACACAAAAGATTAACTTTTGATTCCTACATGATTTTTCTTTTTTGTTCACATACAACATTTATGGACATTTAAGGACATTTAAGATGAAAATTTGTAGATCTTCACTAAATTTAACTTAAAGTTATTTGAAAACATTTAATAGGATTTTGTATGCTTTTATAGGTTGCTATTTTCCATATTCTATTTACCATTCTCTTCCTGAAAAAAAGACATGACTCAGTGAAAATATCACAAGTATTTTCTGTTCTTGGTTTGCGTTTCCATTTACTATACTATACTATTAAACTTATCCTAGACATCAGAACCTATTGATTCTCTCATATGTTATTTTTAAATGGAATTAGGCAACTGAGACTTTAGAGTCCTACAGCTTTTACACAGACTAACTTCTTACCAAGCCTATGACTGGAAAACTTGCTTATAAGTTATGGAACTCTTTAGTGTGCAGTCACCTACTCTTATAGTAACAATATCTTGTAATCAGGAAAGCACAATGAAGGATTTTTTAATAACATTTTTTTCTGTCGTGTATCTAAACTCATTGATCGAATTAATATCCAATATCGTTTGTGACCTCATGCTAAATATTTGCCTTACTTTCTCAAGCTGAGGAGAATGTTTGTTCCCATTGCTGTTTTGAACATAATAAAACTGCATATTTGAGCCCTAAGGAGAAAAAAAAAATATTTTCTAAAGAAGTTTGAATCCAAATGTTTCAATAAATATTTGGCTTTAGAGTTCAGACAGGCTTTCCCATGCTCACATTTCTAAGGATTTTTTTTTTCACGATTTCATTAAAAAATATATTTAAATAATTTTTATGGCAATTTTTAAAAGATTTCAGCAGTAATCATTGAAATGTCCTTTTTATAATGTGGTGGTTTAGCCCGATGTCCACCCAGTCATAATCACTCCCCCTCCTAAACTGGACAGGAGAGAGAGAGGAATATAACAAATTGCTTGTGAGTTGAGATAAGGACAGAGAGCTCACTCAGCAATTAGCGTCACAGGCAAAACAGACTTAACTTAGGAAGAAAAAGGTTTGATTTTAAGAGCAGGGAGACGAGAAATAAAACCATCTTAAAACACGTCCCTCCACCCCTCCACTTCACAGGACTCCTTTTCCTTCCCCACTCAGCGACGCAGGGGATGGGGAATGGGGGTTGCAGTCAGTTCATTACAGATGGACTTTGCCGCTGCTGCTTCTCAGGGCGAGCCTCCTCACACTTCCCACTGCTACACTGTGGGGTCTCTCCCCACGGGAGACAGTCCCTCATGAACTTCTCCAACATGGGTCCTTCCCATGGGCTCCTCACACACTGCTCCAGCATGGAACCTCCCACGGGGCAGCTCCTCACATGCTGCCCGGCGTGGGTCATCCACCGGGAGACACAGTCCTTCAGGGACAGGCTGCTCCAGCCTGGATCCCCTCACGGGATCCCAAGTCCTGACAGCAAACCTGCTCCGGCATGGGCACCTCCCCCACGGACTCCCAGGTCTTACCAGAACTTGCTCCAGGATGAACTTCTTACGGAGTCACGGCCTCCCTCAGGCATCCACCCACTCCAACATGAGCATCTCCCCCACGGGCTGCGAGTGGATCTCTGCTTCCCGGTGGTCCTCCATGGACTGCAGGGGGACAACCTGCTTCACCATGGGCCTCACCACATATCGCAGGGGAGCCTTCTCTCCAGTGCCTAGGCATCCTCCTCTCCCTCCTTCTCCACTGACCTTGGTGTCTGTGTTGCTGCTGCCATTTTTCAACTGCGCAACAACATCTTCTCAAATACGTTATTCACAAAGGCGTTACCTCCATCGCTAATTGGCCAGGCCTGGGTCAGGTGCAGCGTCCAGCTTAAAATTGACTGGCTCTAATCCCATCAGCTACAGGGGAAGCTTCTGGCAACTCTCTTTGTTTAAAGAAGCCACCCCTTTAGCCCCCTTGCTACCAAAAAACCTGGCCCAGGCCAAAATCACTACATCTAAAAAAGAAAAATATGATTACTTCAGAAGTGAGAATGAATTCCAAATGAAGTACAAAATTTTATATTACATTATTGCATGGGTTTATGAAAAGAAACATAGGCTGGTAAACAGATTCTTAGGAACACCTGAAACAGTTTCAACAATATTGTTTATCCAAATTGAATAACTTCAAAACAAAAATGGTGGTCTTATAATAAAATGTTATCAAGAAAAGTATGTCTGTGAAATTCTTAAAAATTAATTTAGGATCAGGAGCAGTGAAGGTCATGTACAGAGATTGCTGGAAGTTTTATAGAAAGAGAAATTCTTTTCTTATAGATTGAAAGTAAAAATATTGACAGCTTTAATCAAGTACTTGATGAAGGAATAAAAATTCATTCAAAAGTTTTGAAGTAGAGACATTGAAAATTTTTCTCTTGTCATATTAGAGTTACTTGGTTCCTAGCTTTAGTTGGAGATCTGGGAAGAAAAAAGATAAATAAAAAATGAAAACCCATAATAAGGACTGTCTATTGTATCCTAAACACCAGAGGATTCTGCCTACATATTCAGTGAAGAGTCCGTTTGTTTCTCTTTTCCAAGAAAATTCATGTTTATACCATTGTCAAGGTAGGACATAGGTCCCCTGCAAATACTATTGCTATGAAAATAGATTTTCACTTTTTAGTCCAAATGTGTGTTTCTGCTTATTAAGCATTTTGTAGCAAACTGTACACTTCTTTAAAAAGGTAAATGTATTCTCAGTTGTTCTAGATGGTTACATCTCTTCCATATATCATTGAAAGTAATCATGTATATAACAAAACTCTGTAGTTATTTAACAAACTGTTTATAATAAAGGTAACCCCTCCTTAAATTAAGTGCAGCAATTGTTGCTAAAACTATAATTTTCTGTAAATTCACATTAATTTGCTTTCAGTTTTCCATTTTGTATTAATTGTATAATTCCCTGTCAAGCAGTTTTTTAGAAGGAGATTCTGTGATTCTGTGTGATTCTCTGTCTAGGAACATCAAGTATTGATGACAGCACTAATACTAGTGGATAATCAAACATTTCTGTGGAAGAAATAAGGGGTCAACCAAAGAAGTCCAGTTTCCGTTGGAATATCTATTTCTGAGAGAGAGACTAAGTACACCATACCGTGAGACCTCATCTAAGGAAACAGTTAGGAATTCAGTCTTCTCTTCTTGATGTTGTGATTGCATCTTCTCTCCTACCTCTGACAAGGACATACTAGACAGAAAAGAGGCAATATTTATCCATGTTGCACATTGATTTGAAGGTTGTTCTTCTCTCCCACAAATACATTTCAAAGTGCCAAACCTACCCAGGGACACTGAATAGTACATGCAGCAAAGCTTTTTATGAGGCTCATTGAAATGCTGTTCTAACACCACTTTTCTGAAAAATGCATTGTTGGAAATTCAACTAAATAGAAAACACCATGCAAAACAGCTATGGTTTTAGGTAGTTGATCTTTGTCCAGTTTGACCTTCAGTCTCTTCCAGCGACTTTACCCCAAAAGAGGATTCAATCTGAAACGTGTGGTTCTAGCATGATATTTTTCTTTCTTCAGGGCAGTGAGACAATGATTGACTTGTTCTGCTGACTAGATGCACAGTTTGTGTAAGAAACAATGAAGAGAATAATTTCTCTGCCTCTGACTGACTGCTCTGCATAGAAGGAAACCATTTAGAGAGAATTGTGGAATTGAATGAATAAAATTGTGGAAAAATGAAATTAATTGGTCATTCTTAAAATTGTAATCATTCCACAAAATACAGGCATGTAAATACACCCTTATGTGTTTATATTTCCTTGATTATGTGACTTGTTCTGCTGACAAGACAGTACATGTACTTGGTATTAACTGCTTATAGATAATGTGCAACAACTCAGATTAAAGTTGGTGAGGGTAGAAATGGATGATATTATCAAAAGGCACAGCCTTTCTCTACTGCAATGAACAATATTCACTACTAAATTTAAAGGATCTACAAGTGAAGAGTTAATATTTCATGTAGGAATTGAAGGTTCATATCTTCTTAACATATTCTATGTATTTTTATAATAAAAAAATATTTTTTATTTGTCAAATAGTTTACAGTATCTTATACCTGCTTCATTTGGGTCATAGGGCAGAAGTTGTATCCCCTCTTTATTCTCCATCCTCAGGCATGTCCTCAAAAATCAAAATACAGAAATAATTCTTATGCTCAGTAGCTCCTTAAAAGTTCTTTGTCCATTTGACACGAATTCTAAAGCAAAAGTTTACAATCTATGTAGACAACAAGAAGACTTCCCAAGTAAAGTTAACTATTTCACTTGATAAGCTAGTATTACTTTACTGTTGAATGTAGGCACCATCATGTTTTGTGTAATGCAAGAGAAGTCTCTTATCCCTAAGGGAGAACACAGCAGCTTTGTCTGGTTTTTCCAGTTTTTAAAGATCTTTCTATGCACTTATTGGGTAACCATTTACAAGACCGAAACAATAGGCTGGCTCCAGCAACAGATGGAAAGGAAAAGGTGAAATGACAGAAGAAAATGTATAGAAAACAATTAAATTTTTTACTGTTGGGATTTGGGGAAAATACCACATGTACAAAAAAATTAATGAATATGGACTTAAATCATTACAACGGATAGAAAAGTCAAGGGTAAATTTTATGTTCTCTTCTCAGTGAGATATTGCATACCTTGGCAGAGAGGGAGAGAAGGGAGCTGTAAAGAGAGGATAATGAGCTTATTCTGAATGCTTTTCTTCTCCTTTTGTAGATCTCGTCATTTCTCCTGAGAGAGAGTAATCAGCGAGTTAAAAAATTAAAATTATGGCTCATACATCTGTTTGCCATTTCCACTCTTCTCTGACCTTAAAACAATCCATGCTGCTCCTTGAGAATTGCAATATTCGTTGCTAAAAATGATGGGTTTTTTTATCTTTTTTTTTCTTAACAAAATTCATTCTATGTTCTGAATATGCTAAGATTTACTGAAGCATTGCTTTTCCCCCCTGAAAATAATAAATTGTAGAGACAAGTATTAGTAAACACATACCTGTGAATTAAAGTAAAATGAGTATCTAAGTGTTGAAATATGAATATTTTACACACAGGTAGGAACTTTATGTCCAAAGTGTTCTCAGGAAACACCATGGAAGAAATTATAAAGCTGCAAAATAAGTTAAAATACGTACGGCCCATCAGCAGGTAAAACTTGGGCACTTGAACTTTAACACCTATTGATTTAATTATAAAATCATTGATAATTTTCAAGGGTATTTCTGAAAATGACACTTGGCCTTGAAGTCACTTTCAGTTTCATATAAATACTTTTGAAAATATTTCCTTTTCCTTCAAACCTCATGATCACCTCAGATCATTATAATCTAGGTTAATGAACTAGCTTTTTCTATTATCTTTCTTCATATAAAGCCATGGATGTCAGGATAAACTTAGAAAAAAAGGGGATTTATCACTAAGATATATTGAATATATTAAATAACAAATGCTAACTAGCATTATATCTCCTTTGTGTGTTGCCAACACTAAAATCATTGCCATAATTCCAAATGTGATAAAGCTGATGAATCTGGTGACAAAGAAGCAAATTTCATTCTATTTGGGCGTAAATATTTGTCCTCAACACGCTAGTGTCTGACCCACAAATGTACTGTAATTACTCTGTCAGTTATATTGTATTTTGGTTTTAAAACTGAGCATTACATTCCTATAACTCCTGATATGCAAGTGTGCATAGTGAAAGAATGAAGAGGAAAGGCATTTTTTTTCCTTATTTGATATATTATATGCATTTTATGCATTCTTTTCATTTTGTCTTTCTCAACAATTATTAGATTTTCCATTAAGTTCCTTCTTTCCTATACAGAAGTGAAGATGTGATGTTAATATAACTTTAGCGGGGTCAAATATTATTTTAAGTGCTGGCATTTTCATATCACATTAAGATCTATTTGTCCAGAGTGCAACATTGAGTCGATTTCTCACCAATTCAGCAACTTGGATAAGATCTGAAAACCTTATACTGCATAAAAAGGTTACCTGATACATGAATCTACAGTTTGAGTTTGTTGCTTAGAAGTCATTGAATACTACTGAATATTTAAATTTGGTAGTAGTATATTTTTTCCCTTCTTCTTAAACAGGTAAAAGAGATTATATTTCCACCCTGAGAAAAAAATCTTTGTGCTACTCTGGGTCACAGCCAGGGCCAAGCAATTGTTTCGTAAGCTCATCCCATCTAGTTTACACTGTTGATTTATGTGTTTTTAACTTTTTCTCTCAGGCTCCCAATATCATCTTTTGGCTTATGCAGAAATAACAACTTTTTAGTTGATGATGTTTATCAAATTTCCAGTTTGGGACAGATAATCATAACTAGGGCAGTCTGAGGTTCCATTAAGTAGAGCTAGCAAGTAGCTCATTAAGCACAGAAAGATCTCCTCCCTACAGCACAGTGGTCTCTATGTATTGCTGCCCTAGATGTTAAAGAAAGAAGACATTTATATGTGTGGTATGTTCATCCCTTGGAAAAAAAAAATGAATGCTATCGTGTCCCTTGATGATCTTTTGGAAGCTGAAGATGATTTCCAGCACAGGGCAGCTTGATCACCAGAGATGGTCTAGGTGGAGTTTTGATCGTATGAAGGACAGCAGCCATCAGACCCTAGCCTTTCATTGGTGACATTTCACAGCACAATCCATCTTACATGCTGTAAAACATCCTGCATAAGATAACTGGATGCACTTCACCACAGCATGAGACTATGCAGTCAGATGTGACCTATCACTTCCTAGCAGATTGCATGTGAGGTTAATCAGGGGAAGTGAAAAAATGTGCATTGTGGATCTTAAATGCATCTACCATGGTTCCTTGAGGTTGTTCTGGCCCATATGATGTGAGGTAGCTATATCAGTTCAGGATGGGCTCCATAGATTTCAGACCACACAAGATGAGGAAAAGTATTTATCCACCTTTCTCATCTGAGAGGTAGATTGATCAACCTGAAAAAGTAAAACTATTCCTTCCCCATAGAGAGAATTCTTCTAGAGAAACAGTGAGGACAACAGAAATCATGGAAAGAGAGTAATGCTGAACTCTACTATGTGATAAGGTAAAGACTATCCATGACTTCAGAAAGTAATACATTCACCTGAAAGAGAGAAAGTTAACCAGTGGTAAAGAAAAATAATGTATACTTTAGTAGAAAATACAATTAACAAGAGCAAAAAGAGTTTACAGTATAAACAACCTATTATTTTAGGTGATAGAAAAAAAAAACAAAGCCAATGGCATATAATGATTAATTTGCCAGCTATGATTTTACTTATTCCTTATAGGACAAAAAAAAACCAAATAAATTTGCCATCTAGCTTTGGTAAAATTTCTGGAGTGTAATTTAAATGAGATTTGATAGAAACACATTACTTTATGAGTATTAAGTGATTTTACTTTATATGTGTGATCACAAAACACATAAAAACTTGCAGACTCTATGGAGACTGTATTTGAAAAAATTTCTTCCAGAGGCATATAGATCTTATAATGTAGGGAGAAAAGGAGCAGTGACTCCCTACTATAAACTCCATTATCTTTGTTGGTGATGTAATATAGTGTAGTTATTAGAAACTCAGTGTTAGAAAATATTGTCTTCATTCAAGCAGCACTTAATCTCTATTACCTGGAGGTTAAAAGTCAAAGAACAATCATCCATGTCAGTGATTTCGGCAGCAGATTGCTACTGAACCATGTAGGTTTATGCTGTTCAGTGGGGAGAATTAGCCTCCAGCATCTTCATATGCCAGGAATATTATACTACTATTCTGTCCCAGGTCTTCTCCCTGGAAAATTATGATTATTCCATGAGCTTTCTCAGGAGAGGTGTCCTGTATAAGGAAAAAAAATAAAGGCCTATCTTTGACAGATACTTCTGCAAAGGTTGATCATGAAAAGAAAAATTTACCTGTCAGGTGTACATGGAAGGTACACAAGAACAGCCAGTTGCCCTCAACTTATCAAATATGTTATTAATGCATATCCTGTGTTTTTGTGGTTAATATACAATCTAAATCATTGTCAGTTTATGCAGAAAGAATGAAATTTTTCTGAGGTGGCCATCTGAAACCAGGAAAGCCTGGGAAATCTATTAACTGAAGATTAATTAGGAAAAGCTGTATCAGTTTAATTGGAAAATTGTCATTAGTGATGTAGGCATATGGAATCAGTTTCCCTCTGAAAATACGATAATACATCAAGGCAGTGAGGATGTGTTGCTCAGAACCAGTCATCAGAAAAAGGTCAGGATGAAAAAGAACAAGATATCTAAGCTCATGGAGTTACTGTGGTCATTGTAAAGAAAAATGATCTGAAGTTGCATAGGGAAACTGACTGGAAGAAGCCAGAAGAGCCAAAGCACATCATGTTTGAATGGTAAGGGAGTAAAGAGGCAAAGAATATCACAATTTTTGGCACAATGAAGTCAGAAGCTTCATTATTCTTACATATACCTCCAGAGTGTTAGAAAATTTTAAAAAAGCATAATTACTAGAAAGAGTAAAGTTAGAATTAGTTTCATCAATATTAACAGACACTTCTTTTGTGGACTGCAGTCAGCCTTCTTTATGATGTGCATCTCTTAAAGTCTTCCAAATAATTATTTGTCCAAAATAGACATGTAATTCTTTGTCAGATAAAATCATTGACTACCTATCATTTCTTCACCATCATCATAGCAACTGTAAGGGTAGGTGTTGTATTTGTATTCAAACTATATAGTATAATCTCCCAGAATTATTATTGAAATATGAAAGCAAGAGAACATGGACTCCTCCAGATTGTCTTAAATTCTAAATATGAATTTCAATGGGATATATCTACAAAAAGTTTCAGAAAGTTTTTAAGTAAAGTCTCTAAAATATTTTAAAACTCCTGTTTTAAGATTCCTGTTTCAATAGTTAGTTACTTGGCAGTTAGAAAGCTGCAGGGTAGATGTTTCAAGCCCAGATTCAAGACTCTAGGCTATACTATTAGAAATCAGACTTTGAAAACTTATCTTTTTTTCATTCTTTACATTGGTTTACTTTAAATCCATATTTCATCACCTGACAGACAATTTTCAATGTTTTATATGAAGTGAAGCCTCATTTGCCAATAATGCAATATGAGCCCCTATATCACGATATATACTGCCATTTAGCCCGTAGTCATTACATGTACTATGTAACAAAACAATATATGATATGTTACCATAGAATACATTGCAATCTTCAGTTTTAGCACTACAGAGGAAATGCAGAAAGTGATGGCATGAAAAAGGGCCAGATTCTCAAAGATAAAGATGACATTTATTTTAACTCCTCCATGTCCTTTATTAAACTTTATTAAGATCACAATGTTGGAGACATTTCTTATATGTAGGGATTGTAAAATTATTAATTCCAATAAGTTTCCTTCTTTTGATGGGCCACAGCAAAGATTCATAACCTTAATAATCGTTATTCTGTCCTTTAAACATGTGGATTATTTTACTCATAAAATTACTCACAGAATTTAAGTTTTTAGAAATGTGTTTGGACTGCGTTGGACTTTTTTCAACACTCACCTTTTTTATGTTTTTAAAGCTGATGTCCATAAAATAAAATCATTAGAAATCAAGATGTTTGCTTTAGTCTTTGTGAAAAAGAAATTGACGATGTTCCCAACAGTTCTTCAAAGCATAGCTAATACAAAGTGTTCTTGCTATCAGAGGATCAGAGCAGTTTTCTACCACTGATCTCAAAGATGTACTGTATGACAAACAGTGTAAGACATCATTTGCATTTTGTCTTGCCTTCCCACTTCTCCCACACTTGTCAAAAAACTTTTGTTTAAAACATTCTTTCTCCATTACTGTTTGAGGAAGGTGTGGGAATGTCTTATTTCCCTCCACCCCTTTCGTGATAAACATTTTATCTCCTCTTCCCCTACCCTTCCACCTTGTGCCTTCAATGCTAATTAAAACAGCAGGGCTAAACAGACCTAACCTCAATTTGCTGTGCTGAATGTGCAGCTGCTTGATTGATGTTCTTATGAATTATTAACAAAAACATCTCATGTACATATTCAGGAAAGAGTCTCTTTATTAATTCATAATACAGCTGCTGAAAAGTCAGAGAGTGGAGGGCCCAGTCTCCTCTCACGTAAAAAAAATAAGCAGTGTCTCTTCCTGAGATTCTCTCCAACTCCTTCCCGTTTAGTCTCTTGTCCTCAGTTATGCGACAACACCAACAATATCTATTTCTGTTGTGCTGTGTTCTGATGTCTTGTGTATGAGTCTTGTGCCAGCCCACAACAAGAGGAACCAGAGCACTGGCATAAAATTCTCCAGTAAATTTTCTTATGAAAAATAAGCTTTAATGGGAGTAATGGGAATTTACAGCTCATTTAAATTATTTTCAGTTGCTCTCAGGTGCAGCAACACATGCTTCATTTAATTCTACAATGAATACTACATGCATTGTGGTGACATTTGTCATTGGAGATTAAAAAGTTGCAAAAATAACCCAGAGGAAATGATAGAAAAAAATTAGTTAGCTACTTGTGCAGTTATCTTTTCCATGAATAAGAAACAGTAAGACAATTTTCTATGAAAAAATAAAGAGTCAAGGCTCTGTAAACTTTTTGAACATTACTGGAATAGGCAAAACCACATGATATGATTCTGAGTGAGGAGTTTAATTTTCCTTTCCAAAATTATGCTGTATATTTCATGGTATGAACTTGGCCTTCAGTAAAGTTTGCCTTGATATAATTGGCATTTGGAACCTTTAATAAGAAACAAACCCCAAAACAGAAACCACTTTGCATTGGACAGCTCCAAGTCTCTGAATTCAGTATGCTGAACAGGGCTAGGTGATAAGGAAGTGGTTTCCATTTGAAAAAAATAAGAAAGTGCTTTGAAATTTCACAAGGATTCTGTCTTTGTGGATGCAGGAACTCCTTGACTATGATGGTTCTCAAATAAGCCACTCAGACTGACATGGCTTGCAGTTTCACAGCTGAAGACATACTATAACTTTGTAATGAGAGGGCATTTGTATGAGAGGGGGCAGAGAGAAAGCAAGGTAGAAAAACCCAGCAAGACCACAGTTAGGAATCATTTCTCAGAAGGATAAAGAGGGTGCTGCTAGTATGAAGAATGAGATGAGAGTTTCTGAACCCTTAAGGGCTCAGAATCTGTTATCACTTTGCATATTTATTTTATACATACCTACACAAAGTAGTTCCATTGCAGTCTAGTTTAGATTCCAAGATTTTAAAGTAAAAAAGCCTATTAGATAATTTCTTCTGACCTCTGTGTATCATAGATCATAAAATATTGTGCAGAGACTGTTATATTGAGCCTAGTTACTGGCGTGGAGTCATAAGTCATAGGAGTTTCACTGTCAAGTTTTGTCTTAAATATTTGATCTTAAAAGCAAGGTGGTTTGGCTTTAGAAACATATAGCGCCTTACACTCTTTATCATTATCCTGACTTGCTCCAGTAAAGGTTAAGGAACATAAAATGCAGTTCAGTGAAGGGCTCTGTGTTAAATTATCTAGTGGACCTTCTGTTTTCTGGTGCTAACATAACTATTTTATGTGTGATTGGATAATAAATAACCAATATCCATGATGCAGTTTGAAGCAGTAACAGAGTCCTGACCAAATATTTAAGTAGAACTAAGAACTAAGTTCATATGCAAGTTTTATCTACCCCAGTGCTCATTATTAAGACAGGCTGCAGCACAAACATATGACTGCACCACAGCAGGTTCAATGTTGGTATGTTTAAACAACAGAAAGCTCTTTCTTTACAGAAAGCTTATTTCTTTCTCAAACTCAGCAGAAATATACTAAAGCAAGGAACTAGTGGTGTGATTTATCTTCTCATCTCTTCCCACAGGGCATACAAACAGTTCTTTAAATCTGGAAGGAAGCATTCTAAGTGGAAAACGTCTACAGACTCAAACTGAATATGTGTATCTGTTTTTATCACCTGCATCAGCTTATGACAGAGGAAGGTGAGAGGCAATTCATTCTGTGTTATGGTAATGAGAAAGGAGATCTGAAGTTTAATCTGGGCTTCAGGTGACTACCTTTGGTTTTCTCTGAAGTAGCCATGTAAGTGAATGCTTTTGATAAAATTTCCATCTTCACAATATACCTAGTAAAAGCTTTCATGCAATGCTGCTGTTACCTGATAGCCTCCAGGATGTTAACAGCAGCTGATAGAGTCAAGTGTCCTGCTGTCTTATAGAAAAGGTAAAGCTCCTTTTGGAGAAACATATGTGTTTCTTGGTAGATTAAGGACCATAGGTAGATCATATACCAAGGAAAGTTTCCCCAAGAGACAATATCTTTTAAATATAATAGTGGATGTGGATATGAATATATTGGTGTAGTTCTGTAACACTGTGGGACTACGTATTGTGTAAAACTAAATTTTCTTTTTCATGTAATTACTAATAGGAAGGTAAGTTACTTATAGGTGAATAGAGCAATAGAAAATAAAAACCAATTCAGTATTTCATTAAAATTTGACTGGAATCCAAATTTATACCTCTGGAAAGCCTGAAGGAGTGCAGAAGTGTACATAACCTGTTAATAGACTCTTCTCAGTCAAGTGTAAACTTACCACAGGAAACCATTAGAAGAACTGAATCTGCATATGTATTTTGTGGTTAAAAAAGCCTCAGGTTCACAGGACAGACCTGGGCATATAGGGCACACACTAAATTCTGCCTCTCAAGGTACTGAAGGTCACTTTCATTTTTATTTGCCTTGTGGCCTAAACATTTATGAAAGGTTAATGTTTTTGGTTGTTTAAAGTGGTATTTCACCTGCTTAGATACAATCTCTAATTTTATTCTCAGAAAAAAAAAAGTATTTGTTGATGTCACACACTTGTTCTGTTTAAATATTTTACCCATTTTTTACACTTTTAATGCCATCCAGCTCCCTAATGGCAAAACTGCAATACTTGTCTCCTAGACAGTTCCAGACCAGAGGTTCTGCAGAAAAACTATTGTGTACACATCCCTTGTTTTCTTGTCTTTACTTCTCTTTGTTCATGAAAATAATAACACATGTGTTCATCAATCATATTTTTCAGTTTTTTGGGGGGTAAAGAAGGTGAACTTTTCATATTCGTATCATGGTGGCTAAATAACTTATCCTAAATAAAGCTAATAGGATGAAGAACTAATAAGAGACTGAGGGGAAAAAAACAAAAGGTTTAAAAGAACATGTTTAAAACTGATATACAGTGCATAAATTTTTACGCTTGTACAGATATTGGAAGACAGTTTCAGAAGTATATTCTTCCTTTGGATGAACCTTCACACATCATGAGTGATTTCAGTCAAGTCAACAAAGTTTTGATGCTGTAAATGAGAGTTTTCTTCAGAACTTTATAAGTTTAATAATAAATTCCCTGTCATAAAGTGAAGTAAATTGCAGCTGAGCCATTACTCATACTAACAATTTCAGAAAAAAAAAATCACTTTAACGTAATATTTCACTTTTTTCATTGTTTAACAATTGATGAGAGAGATAACTGGGGTTTTTTTCAGTTTTAAAATTGAAATTCTTATTCAGTATCAAGAAAAGGAAAACAGGAACAATAAAGTCACCATTATCTTTCTCAATTTAAGTAGCAAATATTCCTACTGAGAACAAGTGACTTTTTTTTTTGTAAATATAGGCTTAATGATAGAATAAGTGATACTTATGGATCATTATGAGTGACTTCAATACAAAGTGAGTAAGAATGAGAAAAATGGCATTTACAGCATTATTCAGGGAAGCAGGAGTAAAAGAACTGTATCTTAAAAAAAATAAAGGTCTAGCTAGTGTTCAGCTTGCTTTGCATCTCATTTTCCCATCTCACACAAGCTATAGAATTTTTTTCACTTTTACCTTATTTATGATTCATAGTTTTGGGACACTACAGAACAACTGGTGTTTAAGTCTGATAGAGCAGCAAGTATTCACATGGTTATAAAATGAGCAAGTTCAAGGTTTTCTGATTTGACTTCTTTTCTGCCTACTGTATTTATTTCTGTGGCTTTTGGGAAGAGGTGACATCTACAGTGTAAAGAAGGTGCTCTTGAACCAGTGAATCCACTGACAAAACAGTGGGTTTTGTTAGCTCACGAGTGTCTTTTTCTCTGGAGGTTTTCAAAACCCACCTGTACACATTCCTGTGAGATCTAAAGCAGGTAGACCTGCTTTAGCAGGGGTGGTTGGACTAGATGATCTTTAGAGGTCTCTTCCAACTCCTATCATTCTATGATTCTGTAAGACTTTACAAACCTGTTATCTATAACTTGCATTTTTTTTTTGTAGATGGGACAGCAAGACTCAGTGAATGAAATTCATAGTAGCAAAGAAGAGACACACAAAAGACTGCAAGGGTTCCTGTCTGAAAACTCAAGCTAACCATTATTAAGAAGCAAAATAAATAGATATTAACTAAATAAAAATATTAAAAATTACTGCCAATTTAACACATAATCCTTAGAAAAGATGACAGGCTTAATGCTTCTAACAATATGGATGACTAGAGAATAGCTTAAGTAGACAAGCTGTAACATTTGTTTCATTACCAGTTCTTTCCCCAGCCTCTGTGTCATCTACTACACCTATTCTAAGCCTTCTTCTGCTCCTCCACAGCAGTTGGTGGATGCTGTTGCCCTCTCCTGGCTAAAAACTGTGCAGTGCAGCTGTGCAATTAATGCAAGCTTTCAGCCAGGTAAAGAAAAATCAACCAGATCTCAGTCTGAGGCAAACAAGTACCTGCTGCAGTAGAACTCTGTGATTGCAGGAGGCCTTGGCATGGTGCAGAACATCAGCTAAAAGTTAAACAAGTACTGTTTCAGAGAGAAAAAACAATAAAATTCAATAATACAGAAAGTGAGGTTAGAAACATAATTTATCTAGAGAGGAATGGATCACAAAAAATTCATTTTAAAAAGTTCTCCTGGCACTGGAAAAATCTGTGTGGGAGAGAGTTTTGGACAGGTGCAGTTCATCTGTGCAGCTGCTCTTCTGAACATTCTCCTTTGGTCATCTCCACTTAAAGTATATTGAGGCACAGCTAATTGCATTAGCAACAAGTCCCAGTTTCTTCTTTACTCTGCTTCCTGCAGTGGGCCCCTCCTGATCTGTCTGCTGTGACAGCAGCTTTAAGGGTTTAACAACACAGTGCCTTTTGATCTCATTTCGGCAGCTGTGATTAAATAGACACACATCACTTGCTGTGCCACTCTGTGAGCAACCCATGGTTCACCTTCACTGAATTAGTACCCGCTGAGCACTGCAAATATTTGAAATGTCAATCCATTTGATAATGTCAAAGAGGGCTGCAAATACCACAGAATGGCACCACGGAAACATTCAACACACGCAGTGGCATATATAATGTCTCTTTTCTTCAGGACAAAAACTGTAGTTAAATAGAAACAGGAAGCCATCATAAGAAGATGTTAAGGTCAACAGATCTAATAACCTGATGTGCTGCTGCAATTTATCACCTTAAAATTTTAAGCAAATCTATCCCCTCTCAAAGAACTTAAGTTTTCTACTTCACACATTCTAACAGATTATTTTCTACTGGTAAAAATTAGGATGTTTACAGCATAACAGCCCATGTGTTTGACATATAGATTCTGTAGCTTCAAACTAAGGCAGAAAGTAGAGCTTTATTATGACATCTTTATTATATTTTACTCCGCAAAAATCCTAAACCAGATGGAAATGTTTTAACTGAATAGAATACAATAAAAAGAGGACATATTTTTGGTCACAGAAGCTTGGATCAGCAAGGAAGAGGGTGAAAGTAGAAGAGTTTAAGCTGACCACCAGATTGCACTTTGCCCTGTAGAAAAATTTGCCTTTACAAAACACAGCAGGAAATAGGAAATTAAGTGTATTGCTGGGAGTTGAATAAGAAAGTTACCAACCTAAATCATGTGCAACAAAGAACTGAAATCTGGCAATTACAAAGAGGAGGGAACAGTCTCCTGATGAGTTACAGCTTTTTTGTGGGAGAGATGTTTCTGTTAGACTTTCCTTGTTAAATTGCAGATTTCTAAATATTTCCCTAAATTCTAGTAATACATGAGTGATTAAATATTAGTGTTGCAGAGCAAGTTTCTTCTTTTCTTTGAAGAGTCAATCACTCACCTAAAGCTTATAATGAAGTTCATGTACTGACTAGCACAGCACACAAATACCATGTGCCTTATTTGTGGCAGCTGAGAGTTGAGAGATTTTTTTTTTCCCCTTTGTGTGCTGATGAAGACTAATGATTTACTGAACACAAATGCATCTGCTTGTAATTAGATGAGTGGTACCTTAGCAATAGGAAGTTACAGTGAGATTTTGTTTGTTTTGTACCACTATCCATTTCTCTTGATGTTTCAAAAGACAGCTACCTTTCAGTAGCATAAAGTCAAGTATCCAGCTAATCTAGAGTTATTTTTAAATAAGACACAAGAAAAATTGCAAACTGCAGTATAGTCAGCAAGAGCAGAGTACATTAGCATAGGGTAGCCCACTCAAGTCCCTTTTGAAGGCTTGGCTACAAATTCCTCTTGGGTTTATTGGTCACTTCCAACACTTCATTTTCAGGATTTTTTTTGTCTTCTTCATAGTCATAGGTGACACTCCACCTACAATTCAACACTTCCAGCTCCATATCAGTACATGAGAGATTTCTTTATGTTACCAACATATCTGTATTTTTTCTTACTATAATATTTTAAAAAAAATATTTAAGAAAAAAATTACAGTAAGTCTTAGTTTGTTTAGCTAACACAATTAAAATACAAACCAGAAGATTTATTGGTGATAGATATGATTGATCAATCTAAAAATAACTCTGAATACATACAAGGAATCTCTAGTAAATTTCTCAGAGACACTAACTTCTGAAACAAGTTTAGTAATTTTACTTGTTACTGTGCCTATTATCTCTGTTAATATCAACAGCATGTCACTGAAAACACCCCAAGTAGCAGAAGTTATTACTCATTCTCCTACTTTCTGTTCTGAAGAATTGCAAGATGAATTTCCCCTTATTTTCTTAACAATAAAACAAACTCTATGGTAGTTTAACTTCCATTATTATAATTTATTTTTCCATGTCAAAATATGGAGATATATAAACCCTATTACACTCATTAAACCTTACATTTGAAAAATTAATGTCTCTTTCACTGCTCACTCTACATGTTTTTGATTAAACCTGAACTGTTGGTCACTGCTAAGTAACTACTTCAAAAACAAGCTTATCAATTATTACTCATCCACCTGCTTTTCATCTGAAAGCATGAGGGCAAGAGACTGCAATCAAAAGCAGACAGGCTCTGTAAAGCCTTTGAGTTTTGCTCACCTCTGCTAATTTTTGGTTTGATTAGACAACAATTTCAGATATTCCTTTTTATGTGTGCAGTTTATCTCAAATCTTTGCCTTCTTATCTCCTCATCAGGGGTGGACTAAAATTCTGATTAATTCTCTGTTAAATGGGCATTCATTAGTGTAATTTTTTCTTTGCCTGTTATCCCTCAATCACCTTTGAAGAGATTCAGTTGCACAACTAAAGCACAGAGTATGAATATATTACAACACCAGGGTGGCTTCAGTAGAAGGTCTCCCTTGTCTGACATGTTGTATCCTGAGGCAGACTTTAAGTATTCTCACTCTTCACAAGTGGCATGAAGAAAAGGTCCCTTCAGACATTTGCCAGATAAAAGTAAGGTCCTTACTTAGTGCCTGATTAGCACATTCTCTGTTCTTTCTCCTTTCTTTCTCTCCCTCTTTCCACCTCAACACGCCTCATCCTTTCTCTGCTGTCAACAAAACTGGTGTATGAAACTAAGAAATGAGAAAGTTTAATTAGAGGAATAAATCCCTGGCTGATAATTAAAATAGGCACCTTAATCTATTATACTAGGTTCTGACTTTGAACAATATCCATTTATTTATACTCACAAATACATAAAGCTGGATTTCCCTTTGCATTGCAAGAGCAACCAATGGGTTGGTATTTATTTTCTAGTTCTTATTTTATTCACATTATTCACTATTACTTACCTGCTACTCACCTTTCTTTAATTTCTAATAGATACAGAAGTACTGATATACTTCAGAGTATGGTATTTGACCTAGAGTAGTAACATTAAATCATTGAGCCATTTCTTTTAATTCAAAAGATAGACAGCTCTCATAGAGAGTCAGCAAAATTGCAAGAAGTAACAGGATTATACTTGTTCAAAACCCAGAAATATGAAACAGGAGCTAAAATAGGACTAATGATCACTCCTGCACTGCTTTCTATCTCCAACAAAAGAGTCTCCACTTCATAGCCACTGACTTGAACATGGATTCAGATGACTTTTATTTTTAATCAGGGGAAACAAATAACCAACCATCTCAGAAAGCAGCTGCAGCTCATAATAATAGCATATGTCTCCCAGCCATGAAGACTCTAGCTGGCTGGGTAGACCAAGGTAAAAAATACACATCAGAATTCTATAACAACTAACCTGAGTAAAGGTATCTAGTAGATCATAGTGAAAGTTAACTAGCCCTGACTCAAAGTCTGTCAGTGAAGTGTAGCTGAGTCCCCAGGACACACTGGAGAGATGTAGAAAGCTACAAGGATGAAGAAGATATTTTAATGTCCATTCACTGCAAATAGCATGAAATAATATATGGTATACACTTAAACTATCACTACTTAGGTTATTAATCTGGGAAAAAAAAAGTTATATAGTAAAGAAAAATACTTCAGAGAGAGGACAAGCACATTTAGATTTATCAGTGAAGAAAATTACTAGATCTGCTCTGGGAGACAGTAGCTGAGAGGAATTTCTTATACCATCTCTCTGCCAGATCTGACCTTGAAAGTACTTTTCATCTGTTTGGGGAAAAAGTCTACCAGTTGAGCATAAAGCTCTTTAGATTTATTTGCTACACTCTGTCCTGAATTAGCCAGTCACAGTGACACACTGAACCTAATCCAAGGGACAGTGAGTAGGCAGTGAGCAGGCAGTGAGCATTGGGTGATGCAGCTGCAGTTTCAACTGTGTGTTCAGTTTTCTGGAAAGAATCCTCTTTCTGCTCCACACTGCCATGCTCCATGTTTTGTTAAATACCCTAAGTACACTTCATACACAAGTGCAACAGCACGTTAAATATCTACATGGACAATCTCTGTGGCCAAGAGCAGATGCAGGAAAGAACAGAGGTGGTTAAATCTGTGGAAATGTGTGGACTTGACAGCTTTAGTGCTTCAGTTAAATGCCTTTAGCTCAAAAGTTATGAATAAAAAAATATCTGCTGTTTATTTTATTGATAAAAAGTGAGGTACAGATGGCAGAGATAAACAGTTAAATGCCGAATATGTAACACTCCTATTAGTTGTGATCATTTAATTCCATCAAGTTTAATAAAAAGTTCTGTACCTAAACATATGTAGGTCCTTGCTGTGTATTTTGCAAACATTAATTATACAATTGTAACAAAGATCGTTTTTCTGTGAAATGCAAGGAAGCATAGGAAGAACACTTTGATTTACTAAGGTGATATTCAAAATGCTGAGCCCAGGTATTTTGGTTAGCCTGTGGCAGACACGTCTCATGCCTTCATTTCCATTCCACCAAACCTTTAAATCAAAGGGTAGACAAAAAGAAAAATGAGCGTTACATCTCAAGGGAAAATAACAAACTGGATGTACGATTTGTATTAGAATTTCTTACAGGATTCACTGTAGTATGTGTCCTACATTTTCAATGTAGAGATGAAGTTTCGAATGGGTGCAAATCAAAACTTTACTGCAGAAAATGGATCTGTGTGATCAGATTCTTTCTGTTTAACTCTTCTGTATATAAACACTTCTGCACTAACTGCATGAGTGAGACCATTTCTTGTTCTACTGCATTTAGGAGGGCAATCATTATTAGAATGGGTTAGTTTAAGTCACTAGCTTTAATAAAATGCAAATTTTTCTCTAGGGTAGCAAAGTGGTCTGTTCAGTGCCTTATGTAGCTCATTTATCAAAAATAATGATAAAAAATATGAGCCATATCAGGAGTTAAACAATTATTCTGAATCTATTCCAGTAAATTAATAAAATAGGTATTTGTCAAGATCACTTTTACAACACAAGGAACTAGGAAATTTACAGAGTAGATCAGGAATGACTGTTCAAAATGTTAGATGCAGCTAATTGATAAGGAGCCCACAACATATTTCCAAAGAGGATGAAGTACCATAAGAAAAGTTAGAAAATCTCCCCCTGACTGAATAAGGTCTGGAAAACAACCAGAATAAAAATGTTGCTTAATAAAGGGACTGGCACTTTTTTTTTTTCCCAAGTTGCAATTTATTACAGGTTGAACAAACATTTAGAAAAGTTTTAAAAAAGATTAATTCAGTAATATATCCATCTGATCGGTGTTCTTAATGAAGAAAATGAATTAATTTATTGCATCTATGAACTCAGCTTGAAAGTGGTTGTAAAACTTTGAGTTTCCAGACATCTAAATCTATCTGAGCACAACAAAGGTTTGGAGTCTAATAAAAAAGAAACAATTGTACTGACAGCATATTACATAGAAATACCTTCCTAATACAATTTTTAAAAATAAGCTGCTAAAGGACTAACATAAAAGTTGAAGTCTGACACTAGAATATTGAGATGAGAAATAAAGTGATATGCTTGTCATATGAGGCGTTAGTCAATAACTCAAGTTACCAAGGGAGGTGGTAACTTCTCAAATCTTGTTTTAAACACTTATTTCAGAATGGGATGAGTCACCTACTGGAAAAGACTGAACTACTAGTGAATCTAGAGCCCACAGAAGCCAGAAAGGAACACTTATGAAGAATTTAAACTACATTTCCACAGTTATATTAAAGTAGCCACAGTTAGGTTAAATAAAACAAAGTCATAGTGAGACAGGTACCTAGAAGTATAACCCAAACAAAAATATGAAATGAGGAGGCAACGCAGTAAGCCATCTGTTAGCAGGAAGTCAGCTGTGATAATATCAATAATCTCTTTTTTATTTCAAGGGCTTTTTATAGGCGATTCATCAGCCATCAGTGTCATGTTCAACATTGCTCAGTATACTTCTACCAACAAACAGGGAAGGAACTAGTGAGATAGATTGGGTAAAGAATGGGTAACAGTATACTCAGACACCTAAGATAAGACAGTTATAACAAATTTTGTGTGCAGTTTTGGTAAGGATAATTTAAAAAATTAGAGAGCAAAGAAGTTGCTGCCACCAGGCAAAATTTGTCAGTAGGCAGGATATTATATGAAGCAAACCAAGCATCTGGGCATGCAGGCTTTTCAGATCCAAAGCAGAAAAGGCAAGCTTTAAAGATAAATACCATTTGAGAACAAACTCTTTTAGTTTGAATTAGATATTATATCAGCAAGAGTATCTGAAAGAGAAGAAAAGGATTTGAAACATGGACGTAGGGGAGATAAGAGAGTTATCTACCAGACAGGAGGTGGAAGACTCAGCTAATACACAAGTTAGCTGTACATTGTGCATGCTTGTGTGTGTACATGTATATGTTTGGCAGAGTGTAGGGGGGATGGTGTTACTTATGTCCTAGAATTAGTATTTCTTTTGAATCTATGATTTTAGCTATTTCATGAAATAAAGAAGGTAGTTCCAAAGTTCTTTTTTGAAAGCTATTTTGTCAAGATCTAGACTGAGATAATCAAGAAACTATTTTCTCAGAAACATTTTTCCCTATTGGTAGCTGAGTTATTTCATCCATTATTTATTTTTGTGATGGTTTAGCCCTGGCTGAACAACAACCAAACCATCCAGTTACTCACTCCTCCCCAACTTAGCGGGATGGAGAGGAGAATCAAGAAAGTTTTAGAACTTTGTGAGTTGAGATAAGGACAATTTAATAGAACATCACAAAGAGTAGGCAGCAGCAATGATGGTCAAAGGACATAGAAAAACAAGTAATGTCTGATTTAACTACTCACCGCCCACAGCCTGATGCGCAGCCCGATCACAGAACAACATTTCCCACACTTGCTGTAGCACCACAGTAGCTCTGCTGCTGCCCTGGTGTCCTGAGCCTGAAGTCACATGGAATTGAATGGCTTGGCCATGCTCCCTGGCAGTGGCTTTTGGCCTATTCTGGCCAAACCAAGTATTCTATATCATAGAACCATAGAATGATAGGGTTGGAAGGGACCTTTAGAGATCATCTAGTCCGACCCCCCTGTATGAGTTTATTCTGGTGCAAAATAGTTTATTTCCACCCATGTAAGTTTAGTAACACTAATGAGTACACTAGATGACACATAATATTCTTCCAGAAATGGAAGTAAAGAATCTGAGGATTTTGGTGGCTCTGCGACATAAAAACATTTTTATGGTTGTTGTGGAGTTCTTTGTCAAACTTTAAATTATTACTTGAGGCACAACCTGGATTCATTCAGTGCACATCAGACTTTCGAATATTTGTTTTTAAAGGTAAATTTAGTGACATAGTTGTTGGAAGAATTAATTTTCCAACACAGACTCTAGTTTGTTTCTGAGAGTGTGATATGGAGTTCATCTTGTGTTGAATTAAATTGCAACGTGGTTCAAAACATTAAAACACTTTTGAAATATTAATCTAATTCTCTTGGTGGAATCCTCCTACTAGGTATGAACTTTTTTAGATTGTGGAGATATGTGCATCATGTGTTTCTCTTAGATGAAATGTGATGTGATTTGGGTTCGTGACTGTGCATTATAGCTTCAATTGACTTGATGAAGATGGTTTCTCACTTTATAAGGATGAGTTTTCTGCATTTTTGCAAATTGCCACTGCCATCTATTTATAACAAACATAGTCTAGGAAAATACAAAAAAAAGTTTGATAAAAGGTAATTGATTCTGGGTTTGAAATCAGTAGGACAGAATGGATTTCTAACCCAGATGAGGATAAATCAACTGGGTATTTTAGGTATTATACAGATTTGGCAATTGAGCTATTTAAAATTTCTCTAAGCTGACATATAAAAAAATTGGCCTAGTTTTGTGCTTGTTGGCTAGAGGTCATGTTCATTATTGAAAGTAGAGATGATAAAGATGAAGAGAATGTTAATAATGACATCCTTGACTTTATGCTATGAATATTGGTCTTGGTATTTGAACTATTCAGGACAGGATTTGTTGCACAAAGTTAGCAGATATTACTGGGCAGAATGGCGCATGAAAGATTTTCACAACTGATGGAAGAAATCAGCTAAATCTCAGAGAAATAAGGGTCTGCAAGTAGTTTACTCATGAACAGTGTTTCAGAGAAGTTTGGCTAAATATAATCAGTTTCCCAGAGATCTTCTTTTAGTGATCATATTAAAAACTCCTGGGGACTGGGCTTTATGATTTTTCTTGGAATTGAGGTGTATATCTAAACTGAAACTTTAATGACACATTTGAGTTCTAAAATGAGGAAAGCATTCCTAGATATTCCTAGATTACCTCTCACACAGCTATTCTATGAGTACAGTATTATTACTTATAATGTTTTCCTCATTTGACCTGTAAACCCATTTTCTTTGTAGTAAGTGATTAATTTTTTTTTCAGATTCCCACTGCTATTTGTCAGTGGTACAGTGACAAAGTTATCACCTCTATAAATTTTTCTTTCTTTGTCTAATCTATTTGTAAAAAGCAATTAAGTAATCATTTGGCTTTGTTGATCCTTTAGAAATATAATTCCAGGTATCTAAATTAGTTAGATGTTGGACATACAAATTAAGAGAAATACTCTAACATAAAGTTTATTTAAAACTTATATCTGAGAGAGTTGTTAGAAGCTGTACACATTTTGTTTAAAAGCTTTGGACAAAGTAAAATACCAAGAGGTAGAAACTTTATTAAATTTAGGGGGAACATTTATGTCTTGAACAGAAACAGCATGCCTGTTATGTGCCATTGGTCACATTGATACATCTGTCAATTACTACGTCTTGCTCATACAGAAATAAAGAAAAAAAGGTAAAAATAAAGCCACTAATTTCTGAGTATTATACACTAAGACACATTTACTTATTGAACCTTGAAGCAGTTACTGATATGAATCAGGATACCTTTTACCTCTAGTTTACATGTTTATCTACAAATGAGTTATATTTCTGTCAAATCTTCAAGTCTAACCAATTATCATTATATCTAGATTTTATTATTTTTGTGTCTACAAATAAGTTGGCAATTTTTTAACTATGGAATTTAATTTAAAAAAAAAATAACCTATATGTAGTAGGCGTCCGAAAGATCTCGGATTGTAACGCGAGGGGTGAAGAGGAAGTGAAAGGTTTGGCACGGGGCAGAGAGAGAGGAGGTGCTTATGCCAGCAGATATAAGGGCATAATATAAACAATAAAGTGGAGACTGAGCACCATCCACACCATGTGTGGAGTGATCCTTTTCCCCCCAGCAGCTGGTGAGCTGGGAGATCAGTCTGGACTGCCAGGTAGTGTTGCCAGCACCGGCAACATCTATATATTCGTAAAATGAATGGATCACTCAGGAAAATCAAGATCCTGGATGTGTTTTTTGTATATAGCCCAGTTCAGGTTGCCATTGACATCACTTAGCTTTAGACTAGGAAAACTCTTTGTTGAATATCTTTCTTACATTTGACTCATTTGGAGACTACTTATAACTAAATATTTTCATTTTCTATTACCTTGTATGAATATCTTGATGAGAATTATCTCAGTGCAGTACACTGACGCTCTAGGAGTAGGTAAGGCTATAATAACTGTTTGCTTTCATCAGTGAGTCTGAGAGATTTTGGGGTCCATTACATCTTGTGACCAGGTGATCAGAGATTATTCTGGTCCAGTAAATTTGGATGCAGTCAGAATGCTGCTGCCAACATTGGTAGGGTTTAGTACAGTTTAGCTGAAGTGTTTGAAACATAAAACAGAACATGAGCTAAGTGTTTGAAGCTCTTTCCTGCTAAAATTGGAGCAAACTTTTGGAGCACTTTTTTGTCTGTCTTGTATTTAATTTTTCATTTCAAGTGTTCTTCTGCCACAATTGAGGTTGCTTAATTGTTATAGTATTTTCCAATGAATGTATTACAAGGCAGTCTTTCTAGGGAAAATGAAAATTCTAGATGAACTTTTATTGTAGTGTCAGACTTTTTTGTTTGTTTTTCTTGTTTTTCTTTTTCCTATTTGTCTCCATTTTTCATTCTGTCCAGACCATTATTTTTTTTTTTTCTAGTCTACTCTGTTGCTGCATCTTTGTTCTTTCATATCTTTACCCCATCAGTCCTTTTCAATATAGGCATAAGAAGACCTCTCATTCAGAGATTTGCTGTTCTCTTCTGACAAGCTGGCAGTCAAAGTTTCTTTGTCAATAATCCTATGCATTAGTTTAGATCTGATAGATCCTTTCTGTTAGAGAGCCTTCAATAGCGTGATGTATCTCTTGTCTCTCATCTCAATCACCTGCTTCCTCTGTGTGTTCTGTTGCATTCTCATGCCTCACTATGTTACACTGAAGTATCTTGGCTATGAACCTCATCTCCTGCAGGGAGAGGAATCACTGTGTCCAAGCTTGCTGCGTATCTAAATGTAGGCTTGAGTTTCAGTAATTAGGACACAATTTGTGCAAAAGAACTGGTATTTCAGTTCCTTCTAGATGAGTAGTGTTCAGAAAAAAAATAGCTTACACACCCTAAAACTTTTAAGTTCAGAATGAAGTCACATCATGGACCACTCTATGTAACTTATTAGTTCCCAAATATTTTCATGTCTTTAGAAGTCTCTTCCCCTTCCACAAGCTACTGCTGTGATCCTGTAATACTGCTATTTGGACCAGTATCTGTGGAGTACTTGTGATTGATTCTTTTTAATGGTACAAACTGAGCAAAGTAAGAAATAAATTGCCTGTATCATGAAAATTCAAACTAGCTGTCCCCCTAGTGATGAATTGTATTTTTTCTGGTTCACGCTGTAAATATGGATCTTCTAGTAGCTACATAAAGAATTAGCATGGAAGTAATCATGTATAATATTCTAAATGTTTCAGTAAACTGGACAAGAACAATAAAGGTAAAAGCTATCTTCCCATGTTGCAATTTAGAGTATTTTCACCATGAAAACTCACATGCAATTGCTATTGCAGGTTGTACTTTATAGTTATCATTTGTTTGTTTGGCTCCCATATTTTTGGTTTATGCCATGTCTGTCCAATTTTACTGAAACTTAAATCAATTAAATGACATCCTGACATGATCTTCTCTCCATGTATTGCTTCTCTGTTCTTAGCAGCTGCACAATCTTTTTAATGTTACCTTTCCAGTCTCTTCTGTTTCCTCCACTCCTCTTCTTCGTCAATTCCTCCTGTATCATATTTTTTATAGGAAAATCTCCAATCTAAGTCCCCAAAATTTTAGAAATTATTTATTTTATATATATGTGGATATATATATGTATTTATTTTATATTAAGTACTGATTTTGGAACATTTGCTTTAATTCCATTTAATAAACAAGACGTAGCTTTCTGCCATTGCCCATTACCTTTGCTGAAATTGTCTTAGGGTCTAGCTGATAACAAAATGATCCATTTCTGTGTTCACAGAAGTGTTTTCATTATTTCTGAGCAGTGCTTACACAGAGTCAAGGCTTTTTCTGTTTCTCAACCTGCCCTAACAATAAGGAGGCTAGGGGTGCAGAGGAGATTGAGAAGGGACACAGCCAGAACATCTGACCCCAACTGATCAAAGTGATATTCCATACCATATGATGTTATGATCAGAATAAAAAGCTGGGGTAGAAGAAGGAAAAGGGGGATATTTGGAGTGATGGTGTTTGTCTCGCCAAGTAACTGTTACACATGATGGAGCCCTGCATTCCTGGAAATGGCTGAACATCTGTTAGCTGGTGGGAGGCAATGAAAGAATTCCTGTTTGCTTTGCTTGTGTATGTGGCTTTTGCTTTACCGATTAAACTGTCTTTGTCTCAACCCATGAGTTTCCTCACTTCTAGTCTTCCAACTCTTTCTCTCATCCCACTGAGATAAAGTGAGTGAGTAGCTGTGTGGGACTTAGTTGCCAGCAGTATGACCGTAAAACATTGTTATGAATTACATGTTATTGATCTGTTGATCTTTTTGTAACACAAGTGTTGTGGTTTAGGCTCATCAAGGAACAAAAGACCACGATTAGCCTCAAGTACCAAAGACTTAAGGATTGCTAAAGAGCAGGGAGGGCTTAATTGCCACTTAAGGTGCAGGACAAAACAGACCAGGCTACTCGGCTTGCGGAAGAAAAACAGAAAACAATTTAATACCAACTAAAACACAAAACCCCAAAAACAGAACCAAAACAAATCAACACAGAATGGTACAAGAGATGAAGAGTCTGACCAGCCCTTTAAGACCACCTGCTCCCCACCCCTCCCCTCTTCCCGGGCTCAGAGCCCTGATCCCGGTGTTTTATACCTCTGTCCTCCCTGAACGGCCCAGGAGGGCAGGGAGTGGGGGTTTCAGTCAGTCCGTTCCTAGTGGCTTCTGCCGTTTGTCTAACCTCA
>WBNH01011344.1:17835-72712 GCA_013401255.1 Urocolius indicus | reverse complement strand
CAGCAAACCTGCTCCGGCGTGGACACCTCCCCCACGGACTCCCAGGTCTTGCCAGGAACTTGCTCCAGGATGAACTTCTTACGGACTCACGGCCTCCCTCAGGCATCCACCCGCTCCGGCGTGAGCACCTCCCCCACGGGCTGCGAGTGGATCTCTGCTTCCCGGTGGTCCTCCATGGACTGCAGGGGGACAACCTGCTTCACCATGGTCCTCACCACATATCGCAGGGGAGCCTTCTCTCCAGTGCCTAGGCATCCTCCTCTCCCTCCTTCTCCACTGACCTTGGTGTCTGCAGTGATGTTTTCACGTTCTCTCTCCCTGTTGCTCCTGCAGTTCTGCCACTGCGCAACAACTTCTGCTCAAATCTTTTATTCACAGAGGCGTTACCTCCACCCCTAATTGGCCAGCCTGGGTCAAGTGCAGGGTCTTACTGGCCCTAACCCTGTCAGCTACGGGGGAAGCTTCTGGCAACAATTTTTGTTTAAAGAAGCCACTCCTTTAGCCCCCCTGCTACTGAAAAACCTGGCATAGGCCAAAACCACTACAATTAGGAAATACTTATTAGGTGGGTTTTGGATCCTCCATAAATCAAATTATTCCCTTTTTGCTACCCTAGACTGTCTTTCAGGATGAGAATACACATCAATCTCACCCAAAACTAAAAAAAGAAATAGAAAACAATATTTAATCTAGTACTGGTTTCTTATATGAATTTATTTCTGTTCTCAATTCACTATTGTTGGTTTGAGTTTTTTCTTATCTACCTAGTAGCTATTCCTGGCTGTAACAGCTACAGAATAGGCCAGGTTAAATGCTTCACCAACCTGTCTTTTAAAATACAGACTTCACAGATTGATTGGTAGCGGTCTTCTAACATAATGATAATAATTTGAGCCCTCAAGAACAATCCTGTCTAGCTTCAAATGATAAGAAGTGATGCACTCAGTAACTCCAAAGTCAGAAGACAATGGCCAGCTGATGCTTTTTCCTTCTTAACCAACTTACTATGACACAGACTATAAAAGTTTCATTGGTTAAAACTAAAAATGGACAGAGTCAGTCTGAATTGTAAATACTAAATCAAAAATTTTATGTTAACATTTATGCTGAGCTACAAACACTTTAATCTTGATATTATGTTGCTGGGGTAAGGGGAAAAATTAGAGACCCATAGAGAATATATAGTTCTAGTGAACCTAGAAATAAAAAGAAAACAGCTGTCCTTATGTTCAAAAGAGGAAGATGAAATACAAGTACAAAAGATAGAGAAAGAGGAGAATATGCAGAGACATCTGTAAGGAAATCTATTAACTCAGAGAAACAAAGAGAAAAGGATGAGAGATGCTGAGAAGAGGAAAGGAAAAGAGAAACAGAAGAGCTTTTTGATATGAATGCAATTCTCATATTCCCTCAAAGTCCCATCACCTATTCTTTTGAACTTACTTTTTCTAAGTTTGTTGGATGAGAAGGCTGACTTAATACATAGGGGTTTCTTGTTGATTTCTGGATTTTTTTTTGACAGATACTTACCAGGACATGACGAAACTGGTGTCACAGACAAGAAAAGCTGTCCCAAATACTTTTATGTTTCTGCCTCATTGTTAAGACTGTTTTCAAAGAGATACAAAGAAATTACCTTTTCAGGATTTTATATATATATATATATATATATGTGAGTGTGTGTGTGTGTGTATGTGTCTATACCTACAACATACATATATATGAACAAATAAATGAAAATATTATCTGTATATTTATACGAAAGTACATAAATGTGAACTCTGAATAGAATTAAATAACTATTCAAAGTAACTTAGAAGAGTAATTACTATATGTTGCAGTGACCTAGGAAATTGTTTTATTTATTGAGCTACAATATGAATTACTGAATTATTTTATGTAATAGGAATTTGATGACTTTTGTTAGAGAAATTCAACTAGTGCTGTAGTCTGAATATTTCCCTTGAACTGAACAGTTCATTAACTTGCATAAGGAGCAAAGCAATACTGGACATAAGTAGCACAGTTATCCCTGTGCTTGTGTCTCATGATTTGAAAACTCTCACCTATTGCAGTGCTAGCTATACTAATATTTCACATTTATGTTGCATCAACATATCTCAAAGCACCCACTAAATTTTCAAATTATATACCATCTTTTTGCAGATTGAGAAGCTGCTGTGCAGAAAGTTTATGATTACAAAGCAATTTGATGATACACCTAGGAACAGAAATGCTTTCTGGTCTCTTACGTTAGAGAGAGCTTCACCATTTTGTTTTTCCTCTTAAAATCTTTGGGCTGTTCATTTTTTTTCACCTAATTTGATTCTCATTTTTCTCTTTATTTCTCAACATGCAGCTCATTTAAAGCAATTGAGCTCTCTCATGATAGACACATGTTAATTCATCACCATTTAACTTTTCTTGTTCTGTGGAAGCTATAATTTCTCTTTTCTTATTCCAAAGTTTGTTTTTTCTTAGCCATCTTTATATAGTATCTATGAAAAATCAGATTAGACAGAAAATTAAGTTTAAATGATAAACCTCTAAAATTATGTTGATCAACAGATAATTACAAGCTGGATATTTATTGATGACAAAAACAAGAAAAAAAGAAAAGTTAATACATTAAAATATGAGCTCTTCATCAAAAGTTTTTGAAGTGATCATTGGTATTTCAAATCTGTAGTTAATGACTTAATTTTCTTCTAATGTTTAGTTTTATTAGTATATTCTGAGAAAGTTTGTAACTGACGTGATCGAGAAATAAATTTCCAGCAATCAAATACTGTGATGTGTTAGTTTGGTAAAATAAGTAATAATATAGGAGTTCAAAATTCTAATGTAATTTCAAGTTTAAAAAATTTGGAAGTATTTCTATTCAAAACTAAATATTTTGTATTTCTAAATGTGGCAGAGAGATTTAAATCCAAATCCAAATGGATTGTTAATTAGAAATTGTATTCCTATTTTTGTAGAAAAAAAGAGGGGACTTTTCTATATGGTCTATAACCTTACAAAGATCTTTTACAAAATCACATCCAAACCATAAAATGGAAATGCTATTCGTGCTATTATACTGCCAGAGTTTTCATCGATGTCTTTGTCTCCTGAAGTTTGAATTTTTGCTAAAGAAAGCTTCCTATGAAATTAGATACTACTCAAATGCCTATGCATCTATCTTAACAGCATATATGAAAGGCAAATATAAGTGACTTGAAATACCTATATTTTTAATATTGTGTCTTAAAGTATATTGTGTCTTCAAACCAGTCCAGACTGACAATATTTCAATACAATAGTGTCCTGGGCTGCCTTCAGAGAAGTGCTGCCAGTAGGTTGATGGAGGTGATTCTTTCTCTCTTCTCAGTATTGACGAAACAAGCCTGGACTGTTGGATTCCATTCTGGGATCCTCAGTGCAAGTGAGTAATGGACATAATGAATCAAGTCCAATGAAGATCCATGAATATGATTAGAGGGCTGGGGCATTTGGCATATGAGGAGATATTTTGAAAGCCCAGGATATTTAGCCCTAAGTTTAAAGGCCAAGGTGGTGGTGGTATCTTACCCATGTACCTAAATACCTAGTAGAAGTGTGGTGGCTACAAAGTTAAAAGTAGGCAATTCAGTTTAAACAAAAAAAATCGATTTTTACATTGAGGGTAGTCAAGCCCTATAAATGGTTGCCTGTAGAGGATGTAGAATTTCCATCCTTGGAGATGTTCAAAACCTCGCTGTGAACGGTCCAGAGTAACCTACTCTAGCTGATCCTGCTCTGAGCAAATGGGCTGGATCAGAAGATGTCTAGAGATGCCTTCCAGCCTCAACTACTCTGTGACTGTGATTTCAGTTTCTTTTACTTCAAATTGTATACCAAACTTGTTGTCACATGGTGTAGACATTTATTAGTGTATTTTTTTATTTATTTTGAGAAGCCAGTAGGTTTATGTATATACTGCAACTGAATACAGTACAGTCATTATGCAGAGGGAAGGGTAAGGAAAAGAAGGAGAATGAATGACACGCCTGTCTCAAAATACATGAATCATATTGAGACTGGGGAAAGCGATGAAGGGGAATTCCGTTCCCAAGTTCAGCACCCACATATTATTCATGTAAATATACTCACCATCAACCAAGACACTAGGAATTAACAAGTAGGAAAAACAAACAAAAAAAGACTACTATATATGTTATAAGAAAGCATACAGTTGCACAATGTCATCATATTTTACCGAACTGATAAATAGAACAAACAGCAAATATTTAGCAAATATTTTGAAGCACATGATTAAGAAACAAAAGAAAATAGTAGAAACAGTTCACATGTACACTGATGTTTATACTATGGCCTTATTTGCAATACAATATCATAATAATTTAATTATTCTGTATTCTTTGAAAGGACAGGTAGAAGCTGCAGTCAGCTTAAAGCAAGTTGTTCCTTGTGTTGGAGTTTGTTCTTCAAGGCACTTTCAAGGACACAGGCTTTTAAAAATATTTTTTCACAGAACATGGTAAAATATCCTTTCTGTGACTGTACTGAGAACTTGAGACTGTTGAAAAAGAGAAAAAAAAATTAAAAATGCATTATGACCTGACATAGGCATTGATATGGCCCATTTATTTTCATATCCTAGTTTAAAATATTTAAGTCTGACTAATTGTAATTCTTGGATAGACTTATTGAGAAATCAGTCATGATTTCCTCCTGAGTTACACAAGGGAAATTGCTAACAAGATCTGGTATCTCAACTAATATAACTGTATCTGGAAGTAATACTTGATGAGCATTCATATTCACAAACTCTAAAATAGCATGATTTGTTTTCTGGAAACCCTTTGGAAAAGTCTGAAAGTCTGTTTGCTGAAATTCTCAGAGTGTACATGGTCAATAAAATCCTACAGAGAGGGGTAAAGTTCACTATCCTTAAAATCTGTTCAAAAAAGTTTAGGGGAAAAAGAAATTTGAACATGGAATGTGTTTGGCCACAGACATGGACACTGTTAAAAATATTTGGCAAATCAGCAATTTATCTAAACTGGAATTAAAGGTCTCCTCCTAACATCCAGTCTTGACTTGCAGGTCTGTACTGGGGCAATGGGGTTGTAGATAAAGAAGTCCCAGATGCTTTAACAGGAATAGTCCAATTTCAGCACTTGGCAATGCTTAAAACTTGTGGCATGGAATGAAAAGGAGAGATTGCACTCCTTAGTATCTATTGTAATTCAGTGCTTAGAGAAATGGTCATTGCTAAAAGCACACAGTTGAGAACACTGAAAGGAAAACTGCAGCTAGCACAGATGGTACTAAAACAGAGTGGGAACTCAGAGACGTGCTTCTGGAAGTAGGAAAGGTCCCTGGTGCCACTGAGATGAGTAAGAGCAGCAAGCACTAAGACCAACCTGGATGACTCCACCAAGAAGGTACAACTCAAAGCCATCTTTTTATTTCTTTGTCAGTCATCAACTCACTGAGCTATCAGTTCATACTGCTCAATTCATAAGGAAAAATTATGTCGTTTACTGCTGTAGGAGATCTTTCTTGGATCTCAGTACCATCTGATTTAAACCTCCCATAGCATTTATGGTTTTATTGAGCTGTTCTGATAAAGAGGAACAATTCCTTCTGCCACTCGTGTAGGGAGTCTATAATATCACAAACGTTCAAACTCTAAGGTCTCAACTAGAGCCAGAGATGTTAGTGGATACCTTTACTTTTTTGTATCTCAATAAGTAGAATAGGAATTCAAACAGCTAAAGACAACCCTCCTCTCCCAAAATTTAAATTTATCATACTGTATTTATTTATTAGCTTGACTGTTTATCATGTTAGAATGAAAGACAGTTTGCAATGCTGAAAAAAAACTAATCCGTGGGTTGCTACAGCTTTTAGCTGTGAGAATTGAGAAGGAACTGAAGAGGAATTAAGAAAACTTCATTGTCTAAATCTTCAGCTCACATTACAGAGACTTTGGATACACATATGAAATCTAATTCTTCCACTAGTAGATGAGAGTTTTGTGTATCTCACATGCAGCAGAAGTAGTCAGACAATACATATTTACTACATCTGGCTGAAAAACCTAACAAATTATTTCAATTTTGTGAAAAGCCTGAAAAAATGATGAAAAAGTTTTTTTCACTATCCATATTCTTACTCAAATCTAATCTCTGGTAATTTATCCATGTCTGTTCAATGAACTGGAAAGCTAGCACAGAGTCATTGCAAAAGGCTTAAAAATATTGCATAAAGCAATCCACTGAAAAAATCTTGTTACATTTTTTCAAGAAAAGAGACTAGTTTTAAACAAAAAAAAGAACCTAAAGAAAAAAAAAATCCTAAACTTAGTGGCAGTTCTTAGCAGATGAAAGCCAAGGTATTTTAAAATATTTGCTGTTATCAGAGAAATGAGAAAGGATAATTTTTACTTATGTAAAGATGTCTTGCATTTGATTTTTTATCTTCTCCTCAGATCTCAAATATACTGTTAAGACATATTCTTCTCTATGCAAGAGTTCATGTGATTCACCTTAGGTAACTTATACTTTCCTAGCTGAAATTCTAAGTGTTTCAGTGAGGGGTTATTCTCTCTTTTTCTTAGGTTTTATTAATTTCTTACTACCTTAAGTACATCTTGATACTGCATTTTCCTCTCTTCTTTGTTTGCCATTCTAGCACCATGACCGGGTTTCCTTGCTGTCCAGATGTGAATGGCATTTAAACATTAATATTTCACAGGTGTGTGCACATACACAAACAGACCTGCAGTATATTTTGAGACCACTTGAATTAAAGTTACTTCAGTGCTCATTGTTACATGTGATTTCATAAAGTGATAATTTAACACACTAAATTACCACTTCGTTCCTCATAGAAAATGACACTCATGACCACATAATAAAATACTTTATGGCCTATTGTTCAGAGTTATAATTCCACTTTGCTGTAGTAGTAGTAGGAAGCCACAAGTCATTCCACTCTAGCTGCCGTTAGGGGATGTATTGCCTTCCCAGCTTATGCGCAGCGATTAAAAAAGCTGACAGCCTCTCATCTGCAGATGGCAGAAGCCCCTAAAGCTGTTGAACTGGCACTCAGTCAGTTGGCTTTTGAACTGATTGTTCAGATATAAGAGCCTGTTTAAGCAGAAAAGAAAATAGGCAGTTCATGTTCAGTTAGTATAAAATACTCTTCCAATGAACCTTTGTGTCTTTACCTATTTCTTCAGCTGCTTTTAATTAATGCTTTAAAGAGACTGTGTATTTTGGGTTTGAGGGCAAGAATAACTCTTTCTACCTCAATTCTACATTAAACTCTCTTGACTGAGAACAGCAGTCCTGTTTTTCCCCAGCGGACTCTCACACAACGTCTTATTAATATATTACTTGAAATAGGTACAGTTTTTCTCACTTATCAAGGATTGCAATATCAATCTACTTATGGTTGTTTAGAGAATCACAGCTTAGTGTAGACTAAATATATAGATAAATATAAAGCTGTTTAACAGCTTTGTACATAGCAGCTACTAAACCTCAAGGGTTATAGGAAAGCCCAGCAGCACAAGGCCTATAATTTGCAGGGAACTTTTGTGATCCTTTGGGACATATCCCTAGATAATAAATATCTACAATATTATTTTTTCATTGGCTATTCAGTGGGTGTAGTGCAAAGCAGTGGTTATCACAGTGCCCTTCTGCATTGGGGAAAACAAACTCTCTGAGTAGCTGTAGAAACTATAAGCATGGCAAGACTTTTACATCTGGCACAGAGAAGTACAGAGGTACTTTGCGCATCTAAAGGAGAATGCACTAAAAGAAACAGAGTGAGCGCCCAACAAGACATGCAGGTAAAAATTATAAAGATGCAAAAAAGGTGAAGGTGGCAGTGCAGGGAGGTAGAAGTACGCTGACGTTTTGATGCTGCCATATTGTCTGCTTTGGTAATTGCTGTGGTATTTTCTGTTTAAAGGAGATAAAGCAAAGAAAGAAAGAGGTGTAATTGCATTCAAAATATAGAAAGGGAGAAATCACCAGAGAAAGCAGCAGTTGTCAGGGCACAGTGTGGCTAGTGGCTTCCTGAGGCCAGGAGCAGTGGGAGCTCTCCAGATGTCATGGCTTGGCAGTCAGGGCCTGTCCCACTGCCCCAGCCAGGAACAGGGCAGCTGGGCAGCACCAGGGAAGACCAAGCCCTGGCATCTGGCACCTCTCTCAGGGTGGGGACAGGCTGAGACTGGGACCTGGGCCCATGAGTAACACAGCGAGACAAGCCTGTGGAGAGCTAGCCCTTCAGGGTCTTCCAGGCCTGAGTCTGCCCTCATGACCTTGGAATGTGATCCCGCGTTCACAGCTTGGCAAGAGCATCTGTCAAAGATAATTTTGTCATAGGAACTAGCGTTTCCTCACATTTCTACTGACTACCGAAACAACAGAGGCCCACATCATCTCTCTGATGATAGAGTTCTTCACTTTGTTGGAGAGACAGGCATTATTGGGAGCACTCTTCAGAGGTAAACCAGAGAGTCTTCAGGAGAGTAGTCATGTACATTCAGAAGAGAGATTTGAACTTTCATACCTTGAAAAATCTACCCCCAGAGGAATTTAAGATGAAAATAGCGTTGCACTGAATATGTTGAAATTAACAATAAAAAAACTAATTGTGATGGGTTGACCCAGTCTCCATACCAAGTGTAAGCTAAAGCTGCTTTATCACTCCCCTCCTAAGCTGGCCAAAAAAACCCCAAAACTCATAGGTGAAAATAAGGACAGAGAGACCATTCAGCATTTAAAATCTTGGTGTAAATTAGTTTAATTTATTACCAATTAGGACAGAGAACAGTAATGAGAAATTGTCCTGGTTTAGGCCCATCAGGTAACAAAAGACCATGATTAGCCTCAAGTACCAAAGACTTGAGGATTGCTAAAGGGCAGGGAGGGCTTAATTGCCGCTTAAGGTGCAGGACAAATCAGACCAGGCTGCTTGGCTTGGGGAAGAAAACAGAAAATAATTTAATATCAACTAAAACATAAAACCCCAAAATGTAACCAAAACAAAACAACACAGAATGATACAGAGATGAAGAGTCTGACCAGCCCTTTAAGACCACCTGCTCCCCACCCCTCCCCTCTTCCCGGGCTCAGAGCCCTGATCCCGGTGTTTTATACCTCCGTCCCCCCTGAACGGCCCAGGGGGGCAGGGAGTGGGGGTTTCAGTCAGTCCGTTCCTGGTGGCTTCTGCCGTTTGTCTCACCTCAGGGCAAGTGGGTTCCGCACCAGTCCTCCTTGCAAGTCCGTGAGGTACCACACACACATGGCAGCCCTGCACGGGCTGCACCGACGCACATTTGTCCCAAAGCCCTGCACGGGCTGTACCGATGCTCATTTGTCCCAAAAGTTGCTGCTCCTCTCTGCCTCTCGTGTGGGGCTGCTCTGCGGTGCACAGGCTCTCCAGCATGTCCTGTGCCATGACCGCCTCCCCCACACAGTCTCTGGCCCGTCCGGGCACACTCACATGAAGTTGCTGCTGCTGATCCATAGGTTGCAGGGGTACCGGCTGCACTCTCACCACGGCTTGCAGAGGGGTCTCTGGTCTGATGCTCCATCCTTCCTCCTTCTCCGACTGTGGGGTCCGCATGGTCGCCTCCATCTTGTACCACTCTTACACCTCCTGCCTGGCACCTCAAATTCCCGTCCCTAAATAGTGATCGCAGAGGCGCCAGATTGGCCCAGCCAGGCTGGGGGGTGGGTCTGCACCCAGGAGCCGGGGGAAGAGTCCAAAAACTTTTACCGGGTCTTCACTGCAATCCGGTCCCCCTGTTACCAAGCAAAAGCAACTCCTTGCTAAACCATGACAGAAATAAAAACTAAATCTTAAAACACCTTGTCATCTCCTTGAGTCTCCTTCTCTTCCCCAAGTGACACAAGTGTGGGACAAAGAATCGGGACAGTGCTCCATAAACTTCTCCAACCTTTATCCTTCCCACAGGCTACAGTTCTTCATAAACTGCTCCAGCTATGTCCCTTCCATGGGATGCAGTCCTTCAGGAACACATTGCTTCAGTGTGGGTTCCCCATGGGGTAACAAATCCTGCTAGTAAACCTGCTCCAGAGTGGATTCCTCTTTGTCCATAGTCTCACAGGTCCTGCCAGGAGCCTGCTCCAATGTGACCTTCCCAAGGATTACAGCCTCTTTCAGGCATCCACCTACTCTGGCGTGGGGTCCTCCATGGACCAGTGTAGATATCTGCTTCACCATTGATGTCCATGACTGCAGGGGCAGGGACTGCCTCACCATGGGCTCATCATGGGCTGTAGTGGAATCTCAGATGACCTTGGTGTTTGCAGTTATTTTTCTCGTGTTCTTGTACCTCTCTCCCATTGCAGTTGGCTCCTGCACGGTTATCTTTTTTCCCCCCTTCTTAAGTATGTTAATCGCAAAGGCACTACTACTATTAGTGATAAGCTTGGACTTGGCTAGTAGTTGGTCCATGTTTAGAGATGACTGACATTGCCTCTATTGGACATAGGGAAAACTTCTGGCAGCTTCTCACAGAAGCCTCTCCTGTAGCATCCCACTACCAGAATCTGGCCATGTGAACCCAATGTGCTAACATAAAGTAGCTTAGAGGAAACTGTTAAAGATTGAAAGCTATACTTCACATTGCGTCTCCCAGGTTAGCATTTAATGAACAAATAATGGAACAAGTATTGTTTAGTAGTACACTATCATGTCCTTGAATTAAGGCCTTGATTGAACAAAACACATAGCAAATAGAGAGGCAGCGGAGGAGGAAAAAAGGACTGAACAAAAAAATAGACTTTTTATTTTTTTTAAAGAAAGATAGTGCAGGGTTTATATCTTTGTACGAAAATGCAGGAATGTATGATTTAATAAAAATCCAACATAAGTAAGCACTTCTCTTGCTATTATAGCTACAGTAATCCAAACAGTCATCTCTGAGCTTTTTAAAAATATGATAAAGTATTTAGAGAGACCAATTAGAAGAACTTACAACGTTAAGAGTTGCCAAAACTTGCAGTAGTATAAATATTTTGAACTGTTTTAAATGTAAATATCCTAGAAAATATTTACCTTTCATTTGCAATCTTATCTTAAGCTGCTTGTCAAATGTGAAGACATTCTCCAAAAGGTAGGAGATATTTTTTAGTATTCTAATCACAAATCAATGTTGCAGTTATACAGCAGCTGACAATTCTGTGTTGCACTTCATTTTGCTGTGGTAGAGTTTAACTTACAAAGGACTGAATGGATTGATGTATGCATATAGCCTGACAGCTTGCTGATGCACTTGGATATGGACAAGGGCGTAAGTAGAAAAGAATCATGGTATTTGGTGGACACAGTGAGAACTAAGTGTGTTTCCTCCTTAAGTTTGACTCATTTAATGTGTTTCAGTAAGGATAAATAGAGCCTGGGAAATAAAGAATTCATTCATCAAGGTTGCCTATGCAGAATCTAAGGATTACTATGTATTTGGAGAATCTGTTTACAATTTCTTTCATATTTGTAGTGTGACTGCTTCTGGCAAAGATATCCTAAGAGAGCTTTAATTTCACCATGACAGTTCCCAGAACAAACAGTAACTGAGTGTATGTCATTGTGAGTCCCAGAATCTTAGTTTTCTACTCATTAAGGTCAGAGCTGTGGACAGCATACTGAGGCTTCTTTTCTTTGCAAATGTCTGGGCTTCCTTCCTTCACAGCAGAAGCATAAAAAAGAGATAAGGGAATGTGATGTTAATACAGACATGAGTCCGATATAGGATCGAGATGCTACAGTATCCAGTTGCAGAGACTTATAAGCACTACTTGAATTACAAGTTTACGTATAGTCTTTTGTAAGGGAAATAACAAGGAGAAGAACAAGATATTAAAGTAAAAAGACATTTTTATATAGAAATTGATAGTCTGTCTAACATTGGCTATACTCCTTCAGAAGATCAAAATTAGCCCTTCATGTCTTTTATTGAGTCTCTGTAGCTTTTGGTCTTTTTCTATGTCCCTGATTTTCATTAGAAGATACTCAGAAATATTTCATAGTGACTCCATAGTATGCAGCAAAACATGTCAGTAAGCTTTGCTCTAATATTATTTTCGACCCGTGCTCAAATTGTGATGCTTTTTAGGATTTGATTTTAACAGAAGAAGTTCCCCTGGAGTGGCTTCTTGTATAATGGAATTTCGTAATTGGTTTCAAATCCTCTCTCTTGCATATGTCACACTGTTTTATCAGATTTTTCCCACTCAAAAATCCCTCCTTTCTGACATAACATCTATGCTAAAGATGTCAATTAAATATGTTCAAAAAAGAAATTAATTGCTCACAGTTCAGTAAGAATAGTCATGTTCACTAGAGTAAAGGTGTTCAGATTCATACATCATATATATTATCCTAAATTCCTACTTTAATTCTCTCCACCAAATCATCTCCAGAAGAATATTTTTCATAGGGAGACAAGGAGTGAGAAACCCCCCAAAACAATTAGAAAAAAAGCAAATAAACAAAAAATTAATTCTTGAAAGTATGGTTGTCTTTCTGAAGTTACTGTAGACTGCTATTCAAGCTGAGTATACTTGCCCTAGAAGCAGTGGCCCAATAAAGTCCAGTAATGCATGTGAAATTACTAGAACATTAAAGCCAACTTTGTATAAGTAACAACCTTTACTTATAGTTTAACTATCCATAAATGCCACCTAAAAAGCTGTGACAGATTTTGGTTTTTTGAGAGAAAGGACTGCAACAGAAAAATTATCTTGGCAATTTTCAGATATTTACTTCTTTCTGATGTATTATTTTTCTCCTCCTACTCTATCTGTAAGTACTTCTTAGAGAAATGAACACAGCCGGAGGGATATGAAAAACAAGTATAATGAAACCCCAAACCACCTCTAAAATACACTTCTGTTCAGTATGTTGCTTAAGCAGAATACACATTGGGGTAGCATAAAAGGTTTATTAGCTTTTGGAATGAGTTACATAATTCACTCATTGCTTCATCAGTTCAAGTGAAAAAACAAATAAACAAAAGCAGCTGTCCAAAACTCCTAAGGACAAATGTGTTATCCTGTTCTACCAAATTTTCTGTTTTCCAATATACTTAGTCAGACACTTAGGAAAAAATAATTAGCTTTTATAATTAGCTGTCATAGGTTAAGTTATTCAGGAAGTACAACTGTTAAGAAACAACTGCCTTTTTTAGAATATGTTATTGTTTTCTCTGACTTGGTCATGCTTGGTCAATGTCCAGTACAGTTCAGAGAATTATAATTTGCTAAAATAATTGTAGATTCTTTCAGAACTTTCTTGCATCAATCAGTCCTCATAAATCAAACTTTCAAGTTTGCTTACAGAGCAAAACCTCTTTGAAAATAGGTGGATTTTTAATTATTGTTTTTAAACATATTAGCATGTCTTACATGTTACACTGAGAGTTTTCAGAATATTATTTTACATTAAATCTTGAATAACAAACCTTGTAACAATTTAGCAACAATGTATTATCTTCTTCTATACAGATTTCTGACAGAAATGGAAGGTTACTGATGCTTAGTGGTAATTCATTAGTAACAGAGAAACAAGTATACAGGCATATACCTCTACTGTATCTCCTTCACCTGTTTCAAGAGTTAAAACTGGAGAACAAACTACATATATCCTCTATTATATGTTAAATACCAGCCAGTTTGTCGTATGCAAAATCAAGCAAGAGTAATTACTACCTGAGATTCTTATAACTTGCTGCCTATGAATTTACTATATATCACAAAGTTTCAGTGGTGATCAGTACAGCAAAAAATAATTCTTTGACTCCATGGCTATGTATCTGGAAAAGTATTCAAGTCATATAAATATAGAATTTCAAATCTCACGGTGTTTTCTGTGCCTCCCCAGAGATTCCCCAAGAGTGCTCCTAGATAAGGACTGGGAAACAAAGAAATTTGTTTAGAAAGGAGCACAGATATGGATTGCCTGGAAGTTCTGCACAGTTAGCTTTGTTCATTTAAAGGAGCCCTACCCTGTCACAGGGGATTTTTGCACATAAATACAACCTGTCCCAGAAGACTTTGTATAGGCCATCGAGAACTTAATAAAGCATTAGTCAAATATGTGAAAGTAATCAAATGAAAGCCTAATAAAACAAGTTGATCTTAAGCAAATATTTCAAGTGGCCTTGGGATTGAATTTGAAAGGTGGAAGTAGCAAGGGGAACTAACAAGTATAATGTGCAAACACTTTCTAAAATATAGTTGGACTTTGGAGCAGCAGAATCAAACAATTAATGTGAAAGCACCCCAGAGACCCTCTCAGTGACACTTGAACCAACAAAACAAAAACAAAGGCAAAAAGTAATATTCTACCATTTAGGACCATACAGAGAGCAGTGCAACTCAGTAATTGACTTGCCAGCACAGTGGTAGCTGGTAAATATTGCAACATGTATAACAAAAGATATTAAAAAACCTTCTTCTGTTCAAAGAAAATGTGAACATATGCTTCAGTGTTTCATGAAATGAATAGCAAATGTAAGCTCTATTTGGGAGGTTTATTAGCCTTGGTGTATTGCACATGGCACTGCAACGTGTGTCGTGTTCCTTTGAGATTAATTTTGAAAATAGCAGAAGCAAAAGTAATCGAACACTTGTTTCTTCGCAGCTTTTATTTCTTTGCTTCTGTATGCAGCCAATTCCAAGTAGATGTCAGCGTAATATTAGTCTGGGGCACAGAATGTGAAATTTTGATTTAATAATGTTCTCTTCATTAGTTCAAAGGGTTTTTTAAAAAAAAAATCCCTAGTCTTTTCCCTTAAGGGAAAGAAGCATTACATATTTGTATTCATGCAAGGTTTTTGGGAAATGGAAAGCTCTGAAATCAACTGAGAAAGTGGCACCTTTTTACATAATGGAAGATACAGTGAATAGAGTTGTAGTCATTACTGTGTTAGTTGATGACAGTAATGATTTTTACTACTGAGATGCCAGACTATCCAGCTAAAATGCAGATGCCATCACAGACTACCAAATACACGGAAAATTGCACAAGCCTAATAGTAATTCTCCAATTATTCTATGGGAAAATGAGACAGGAGTTAGACGCATTCTCAGCAGGTGACCAAAATGCTTGTATCTCTTGTGCTTAGCAGCTCTGGGAATTCTGTGTATCTCATAGGAAAATCTGTGCACTCCCAGAGTGTTGTGTACATGAGTGAGATTCCAAAATATCTTCTATTTAAATATAACCCTTCACTATGTCACTGCCACTGCTGAGAAATCAAATGAAGCTGAAAATTCAACACAGAAAGAGAGGGAAGATGTTAATATTTCGATGGGAGGCTATACTATTTGAAACTGTGGAATGGAAACTTCTTTATCATTGTCTTTTTGACCTTGGAATAGTCATGATTGTCATCTATATTTCAATTCTTCATCTGGAAATTTGCAATATAGACATCAGAAAAATTTTAAGGTGAGAAATCTCTTAGAACAGCAGTCAGGTGTTATAAACTACATTCTGTCATCCTGTCATCCAGCTTGGATATCCCATCGCCAAACAAATAAATAAATTGAAGGAAATCCCACATCTTCATCCAAAATAATGTTGCTTTTGTAACAAACACGTCTTGTTCAATTTGTTACATTTCAAAAGATAATCTACTCTTACTATCAATGTTTTTGAGTTCGATAATATTTTCATAGAAAAGCAAGTGACTTATTCAGGTAGAAGATCAATATTGGTCATGGACATCAGTAAATTTAATAAACTGATTTGCTTCCTATTCATCTTCGAAGCATACTCTGGGATACAGTATATAACAACATAAATCTTGAGGATAATATTCAGGGAAAGTCAATGATGAAGCTATATTGGCCCTAAAAACCTGCTTTAGCAATTACATTCATCTAGTTAATATATGATCTGTACACATTCAAAGTAAGGCAAATCTTGAATATTTAATAACTTAACCTATATTCAGCTGAATTATTATAGATAACTTCATACAGAAACATAACTATTCAGTTCAAGAAGGCTGTAATCTGTTTACAAAGAAAAGTAGAAAAAGGAGAACAAGGGAAATCACATTTTCTCAAGTAATTGTCTTGTTTGCAAATATCACTGTTTCTTCAGACTTTTATTTCTCAGCTATGAATCTATTATTTATAGACGTTATATTAAGAGTTGCAGTAGAGCACACAATTCCAGCTATATATAACTCACAGGCAGATCAAGTGAATCTCTCATGCTAATGTTGTGTAGCATGCAGGTTTGAGGACTACTGAGGAACAGAAGTCTGACTGTATCAGAGTGGGAAGCCTTGGTGAGGTCTCATCTGGAACAGTGTCCAGTTTCTTCCCAGCTCAAGGGAAATTTCAGAGAGAATCCATTTCAGGGGGACCAAGATGAACAGGGCATCGTTGCATCTTTCCTATGAGGAAAGGCTGAGAGGTCTGGGACTTGGAGAAGAAGAGATTGAGGGGGAACTCATAAATACTTAAAAGTATTTGAAAAGTGTATGCCAAGGGGATGGAGCAACACTTTTTTTCTGTAGTGTCCAATGACAGAGCTAGGGTTAATTGGCAAAAGCTTGAACACAAAAAGTTCCACTCAAATTTAAGGAACAACTTCTTCAATGTGAGGGAGCCCTGGCATAGGCTGCCCATGGAGGTTATGGAATCTCCTTCCCTGGAGGTGTTCCTGAGTGACCTGATCTAGGAGAACCTACATGAGCACAGGGATTTGACTAGATGATCTTTGGAGGTCTCTTCCAACCTCTATCATTCTATGATTCTATGTGATTCTATGATTCCAACAGAAGTTGATGTCTCCAGGGCAGAGCAACACCTTCCTCCACAACAGTGACACCTGGGGTAGGGCCTTCATCTTCCACCTGCAGGCAGTACATATTATTTAACTTTGTTTCTCAGCTGCAAGGTTTTCTAGGATTTTTTTTTTTTTGTGTTACATGTAAGTGCACAAATCTCTACGTTTCTCTGGTTTATTGCTATATAATCTGTTTCTAGATGTAAAAAAATGGTAATTACCATTTATGCAAATTCTAATGGCAGCCCATCTACTAATACTATTTTGCAATGTATTTCAAATATAGTATGCAAAGATGATACTAAGAGAAGAAGTTTATGATAATATTTAATTTTTCTTTAGTAAAAATCACTTAGAAATAATTATTTTGCATCTACAGCAGTAAAATTCTTGATCTTCTGTAAAACTTAACAATCACTTACAAATCCGTGAGAGAAAAATATAAGGATGTAAAAGGTAATAGTAAAAAGGGAAATGATGAGATCACAAAACTGTGTAAATGGATGCTCAGACTATTTTTTTGGACCCAAGTTGACCTATCACTCTGCCTCCTAAACTGTACAGGGAAAAGAGAAATACAACTAGAAGTCAGTGAGTCAAGATAAGGACAGGAAGATAGCTTGACAATTAGTGTCATGGGCAAAACAGACTCAACTTTGGGAGACACAGCCTTGTTTGGATATCCATTCCCTCCAGTACAGGATTTTCCATGTGCTGCTAGTGGATCTCTGCTCCCTCCTAGACCTCCATGGACTGAGGGGTGACAGCTACCCCACCATGGCCTTCACCACAGGACACAAGGGATCTCTTCCAGTGCCTGGGCACCTCCTCCTTTCTCCACTCACCTTCGTGTCTGCAGAGATGTTGTTCTTACATTCTCACCCTCTTCTGCTGCTGCTGCAGTTTAGCAACTGTGCAGCCACTTCTGCCTTCACAGAGGCATTAACTTTATCACTAATTAGCTTGGCCTTGGTCAGTAGAGGGTTCATCTTAGAGTCAAATGGCATTGGCCCTGTCAGATACAGGGGAAGTTTCTGATAGTTCTTTGTTTAAAGAAGACACTGCTGTAGCACCCCACTACCAAAATCTGGCCACATAAAACCACTACAAGGTTCCAGAATATCAAGTGAAGATGTTCTTCAACAAAGCTAAAACAATTGCACAGGTGATGTTGACTCCTGAGAAGAGTTGAGTACATTGTAAACTTTGGTGTGATTCAGTTTGGAGTGAAATTACTGACAAGATACAATTGTTTCAGATTCAAAAACTGAAACAACTGGTTTCAGTACCACCGCAAAACGGAATATCTGCATTATGTCGTCTTTTCTAAGGCACTTTCAAGGCATTTTAGGAAATAAAATGAACAATGCCAACATAATTCTGATGTTGCTATGAAGGGTAATATTTTACCAGCTTCTAGGGAGAAAAAAGAAGGCAGGGAGAAGCAAGAACACAGCCTTTTCTCAAGATTCACTTACTAAAATGTATAAATCAGTGTATCATCTTCTTTAAATTCACTTCCTTGAACATTAAGGAGTCTGCGAATTGTGATTGATTTGTCTGGTAGTTGTTTTTTTTTTTTTTTTTTTTTTCATTTTTTATGCCAACCAGAGAGTGAGTCTGAGGCAGTTTCTATGGAGAATGAGTAAGTTAAACTCTAAATAAAGCATCCAAATCAGATGATTGGGATTCAAACAACAAATCAGATTTTAGACAATTGTTTTGTCACATAACAGCTACTGAAAAAATTATATTTTTCAGTATTTTAAAAATATTTTTATATTTCTGTTGCCATGCCTCATACCTGAGCCAATAATTCCTAAAAGTTAAATATAGTTTATATCATGCAGTTTTTGTGAAAGAACAATAACAATTATGCAAGTTAGCTTGAACTCATTGAGTGTCCAGAAGTGGTGTAAAAATTACAGGGGAGATAGAATGATTCTCTTTTGTTCAGCAGCTGCACTGCAGCACTGCAGTGTAAAGGTGAGAAGCACTATAGACACTATGATAGAGTGACACTTGCCATGATATCAATTTATTTCTATATTGCAATGTAAAAAAAAAAATTGTCATTAACATGGCAGTGCTGAGGTTATAGCAGTTAAAGGTCACAACTTATATTTAAGTTAAAAATGAAGTGATATATCTCTGTGCTATCAATGGGTTTACCACTGCCAATGTTTAACTTTCTCAAAACAGCAATCAGATATGTTGAAAAGGTGTGAAATTTTGTTTTACTTCATGCTTTTCTTTAAATCTGTGCTGCAACAAACTATCCTTGTTCACCTCACTATAAATCTTTAATCTAATACAGCACATTATAAATCACAGAATCTTAAGGGTTGGAAGGGATCTTGAAAGATCTTCTAGTCCAGCACCTCTGCCAGAGCAAGATCACCTAGAGTAGGTCATGTAGGAATTTGTCTGGATGGATTTTGAATGTCTCCAGAGGAGACTCCACAACCTGTCTGGGCAGCCCATTCCAGTTCTCTGTCACTAACACAGTGAAGAAGTTAAACTAATAGAACTGATATTTACTTGTTGACATAGGTAAGTTAGTTGAAAACTTACTTAAATGGAAGCTAAGATAGTAGTAAGACAGTAATGAATTCCACCCTCAGCCTATAGTGTCTTTATAGGCACTGAGTGGGAAGGTAATATAATTATGAATGCTGTAATATTATATGTGAAAAAAAAAATTAATATATAGATAAGTCAAGCAACCCAATGGGAATGAGCTCATGTATTTATACTTGACTGTGGTGTGTATATTGCACCCTACTACCTGGTTACAGGTAAAGTGAAAAAGTTTTCTATTTGATTTTAGTGTTATAAAAAATGCTGTGACTCTTCATCAGTTCTGGCCTCATCCAGTGGAAAGCTATCATGGCATTTCCCCTCTGTTGCCCTACAGTCGTAAAATCATTACATTTTGTTGTTAGGGTAAGCATCTGATTTAAGGAAACTCATGTAAAGAGAGCTGTCTTGCAACTTGCAAATCAGGTTTGGCAGCTAGTCGAAGACAAGTAACTATTATTAGCTGCTACAGCAGGCAAGATAAAAATGTCATTTTTTTCTGAAAGGTGAAGTGAAACTTTTCAGTTTCACTAGAGAAGATTTCTGTCACGGTTTGAAACCATGCTATATCTGGAAGCTACCACTGTACCATCTGTCATTGCAAGTGATATTTTGGGGCCACATTGTAACCCAACTGATGATTAGCTCACAACCTTGACCGAAATACTTTCTGTGAATTAAAGTTATATATGCACTTAGAAGCTAAATTCAGCATATTCACTGGTAGGTCAGCACCTCTGTAAGAGTTCTAAAGGGCTTAAGAAAGACAGAAACACACCAAATCATGTAAAACATTTTGCATAGGAATTAAAGGGGAATCTAAACCTGAATGTGCTACTAACCCCTGGTGCAGCTAACAGACATGGTCATTCACATACCATTCTTGAAATCTAAGGAAATTGAATGGGGACGATGCTGTGTCCAGTAGTTTTAGTCCACATTGGGCACAGAGATGTAGTTTTTCCTGAACTGGTGTAAAATTGTTAAACCTATTTACCATTTCAGTGTTGAAAATTCAACTTTCAACACCAGTTTAGCAGTTTAGCCTTTAAAAGCCATTTTTTATGCTTTTAACAGGTAAGAATTTGCAAATATGAACATTTTGAAGACTATTGTTCTGAATCGTACTTAGAGACATTACTTATATGATTTTACCAAAAAGTATCACAGCTACAAACGTGAATACATATGTAGCTCTGATGTGCTGGATTACTGCAGTAAGGTGAAGGAGACAAAGCCTATTCATTTTGCAGCCTGGTGAAACAGTTTGTTGCAGTTTAAAAGGATCACACAGAAGTTGGTGAAAGGAATAATGGAAGGTCAGCCTGTGTGTAAGGCAAAGTGGGGAAAGCTAGCAACACAGACTAGAGAAACAAATGACTTCTTGTTGCCTGTACCGTGTGCAGGTGATGTGCAATAATTGCAGAGAGATTCCTTGCGATACACTTTTCTCCAGTGCCTTTTTTCATCCTTAAATAGATAGCACTATATTTTCTGAAAGATGACTGATCACAAATAAACTCCATCATTGTTCTTATGAGAGCCTCAGGGCAACTGACAACCTTGTATTAGGTATTCTAAGGTCCAGTGGGAGGACAAGGTAACCACGGCTGTAAATTCAGGTCTGGAGGCAGAGAACTGCACTTCAGAGAAATGCACCTGAAAGAAATTCAGATTGGTCTGCTTGACACCTCAGCAGAATACCTTGGATGATCTTGAGGGACAAAATTGCAGTAAACAGACATCCCAGGAACCGTGAAGGGCAGCTAAAATAATTAAAAGACTATTCAATTTATAAAAGAGTCTATTGGTTATTAAGGCTTGGAATAAGACTTTCAGATTTCAAAATTAGTGCAACATAACATTTTCATGTATTATGGTTGATGCTGGCTTAGGAATACAGAGCAGGAAGAAAATAATTTGAATGTGAAGTTATAGTCTTCAGTGCTTACATATCAAAATATATTTTTACCTTCCTTAAGCCTTTTTTGTAGTTATTTCAACAGTATAGCTGAAAATAACTCTGAATCTTGAAGCTATAATATCAGCTGAACAAAACACAGCATTTCACTTTTACAAGTGAGGAAAGAAACTTTAAAAACATATTCATTATTTTAAGACTTTTTGTTGCTTAGTAACTCTGTGGAAGATGATGGGATTTCACTCTGACACAGGCCAGTAGGCATCTGGCTTGTGATAGGAGCAAGGGACTTCTCCCCATGCTCCCACAACACCATCAGAAAAGTCCCTGACTCCAAAAAGGCCTTTCAAAAGTCCAGTGAAGTGTTATACTTCATTTTTCATAAGATATACCTTACTGTTGCCAACACTTTGAGAGGTTTGGATTTCCATGCCATTCTGGTGGATGTGCAACATACCTATAGACTCATTTAAATTATATTTATTCCATGTGAGTTTTCTGTCTTCCACTAGGGTGCTGTACAGCAGTTGTTGTTGGATATGTATTCAAACTCCTCCCAAAAGTACAGCGGAACTGAAATCAATAAACATTTTAGATAGTAGTAAAACAAGTTCTAAAGCTATTCCTGTTCCAAACATAGGCCCAAACCCATGCCTCAAAAATCATCACACTATACCAGCTGTCTGCCCACTATTCCACACCTTAGTATCTTATTAAAATCCTAAACAGAGTTTGTCTGTAAGTGTGACTTCTGAAATCTCACCACTGGTTAGAAATTTTAACAAGGTATATATGATACCCTTTCTTTGCAACAGAAAGATTCTCTGCCCAGGAATATATCACTTCTCCATGAAACATTGTCACTAAACTTTCGAGATTGCTCTGGGAAATACATGAGCAAGACTGACTGTTTGCTGGCTTATTTGTCATTTCACAAGATGCTCAAATTTAACTAGTTTGTTGAGATTCTTCATCTTCTCCCTTTTTTTTCAAGCCACTGTAGAAACAGAATAGAAACATTCATATAAGCATTTATCTGAGGGAAAAAAATACTAAACAAAGACAGAAGAATCCTTCTTCCTCCTGTTAAATTCAAGCTAAGATTTCGCCCTAGGACCACAGTGCATATCTGGCTTTTTACTTTATATATACTGAAGACAAAGTTTCAGCTTGAAGCTTTCCTAAGCTTTCCCAGAACTTTAAACCATTCTGTTTCAAAACCTTGGTAAATCTAGGCCAAGCTTCAGCTCTCTTTAGGAAGTTTATAACATAGAAGTTTCGAACTGTCTCTTTGTAGAACACATGATGCCTAAGCAGTATTTCAGATAACAGAAATCTGGTGAACTTAAGCGCCACATGTAGTAGAGATGCTTCAAAACCCTTTTTTTCCCCAAAGATATAAAATATTATAGACATGATTAGTACTGCTTCCAGTCTTCCAATCTTTGCTGCTCTACGATTAATTGAGAAGTGATAAGATTATTACAATCCAGGAGAACTCATTGTGAATTGACAGATAAGGGCATTCATATAGACAAAGGGATATCAATCCATAGAAATTGGCATTTTTTTGATGGTTTACGCAGAAATTCTATCAAAATAAAACAAGGAAAAAAGGAACCATTTCTATTATCTCTTGTAAAATATTTTAAGTTAAATGAGTAATTTTGCAAGGAATTTGCAATAAACGAATTCACTTTTATCGTCAAGTAGTAAAATAGTCTAACACTGCTGTTAGCACAGTAGAACAAGGGGACAGAATTTTGTTTACCTTGGTCTATTTTACACTGCACAAATCCTGGTTATAACAACTAAAATTGAAGACAGGCAGCCAATCTTCAGCAGATTCAGCATGAGAATAAATTGTGGAATAGAAAGAATAAGAATTTTCCGTGTTATGGCACTTCAAAACTTCAGAGATGCCCAAGATACCAATAGCCTCCTTTATCACAAGAGCACATTGCTGGCTGTTTGCCTCCTGACAACTTTTGATATTGTAGATATTTAAATGCTAGCAACCTGGATGTTTCAGTGTTTTAACTGTAAAACTGAACACAGTAAGGATACTTCTAGGTCAGTTTTGCACCCCTTGAATTTCCCACTGTGTTATATTTAAAAGATCACACAGAGCACTTTACAACAGTCTTTACATGTACTGCAGATACTGTTCTTGCAGTAGCAGCTAGTTTTATCTTTTTGCAGATTTATGAATCAGCTTCAATAAAAATAATTCTCAGGTTTTTAGCTTAATGCAGATATTTAACAATATTTAACAAACAGGAATCAGAATTCAATTGAAACCAATTTAGGTACATTTTTATTGCAACAATGTAATCAAAACTGCACTGCCAGTTTATGACAGTCAAATTATCTGCAGTTCGAATGGAAGCCAGATTTCATGATGTAACTGAGAAGAACAAGATCAAAGAATGTTCAAGGTGTTCAAGCATCTTTTCCTCACTAAGCTGAAATATTAAATGTTCTTGTATGCCTATTCCAGTAGCAATAGAAATACTCTTCTGATAGGCTGATACTTATGTTACCATTACTTATGCTATAGTTCTATTTACACACAAAGTATATTAATAGTAAAGCATTTTCTGTCTACTGAGCTGCAGAGTTATCACTCACTGCATAGTAAAGAGAAGCAGCACTCACAGTAGGAATTGAAGATATTAAAGCCTTTTTTTTTTTTTTATGTCTCTCGTCTCATCAGATTTAGTCCCTCTCCTGTGGGCATGTCTTTCTTCTCTCAGTTTGAATTTGGGCCACCTTTACTCCTTTCCATTTCTCTTTTACTGTACTTGATTCTCCAGTCTGTTTCCAGTTTGATCACTTTGCCAAGTGTTTATGTAGACCTTGCATACAAGTCTGTGTTCAATTTTACCCATTACTACTTTCTAGTCCATCTCTCATCTCATTTAATTTCATTCCATTTTGCTACTTTTCCACTTCCGGGTTTTACTCAGTTGCCTGTCCTCTCATTCCAGCAGAATGCAATTAAGTTCTCTTCTTTTCTTATTCAGTCTCTGCTACTTAGGAGTAAACTAAAATATGTAAGATTGAAATTGCAAACAAATGTATTATTCATTATCAGTCAACTGGAATGGGAAAAGGAAATGAGTTCTGTGGGATGAAATATTAGAAGGGAATAGTTCCATTAGGCTGAATGGATACCAAAGGGGAAGAAATGCATGGACTGGGAATGGGAAATAGGTTAAAGTAAATTACAAAAAATGAAAAGAGTAAGAGAAAGGGAACAATTTGGAGGAACAAACAGAAATAAGATAGTAAGGAAGAAAACCTGAAACATGAAAGTAAAGAATGAAAACAAAGAATAAACTAGGCTTCATGCAAAGCAATTGAAAACCTTAAAGAGAAAACGAAACAAATTTGGCTAAAGAAAAGTCCAAATATAAATTAATGAAAGATTAATGGAAAGATACTAACGTGAAGATTAAATTTGGTTTACAAGATCAGGTTGCAAGCCGCAGAAAAGAAACAGAACTATTTGTAGAGCTATGTTGATTTGATTGTTGATAAAATGCCCAGTGCTTAATTCCTGGTGCTTTTCCAGTCCCTGTTGTGAGATACTGAGCTCAGGGGAGGGCACTAGATTGTCCTGTCATACTGGATTCCACAACAGTGACTTATTTCAGTAATTTGGCAAGTGATAAATCTTTTCTTCTCTACATCTTTGCTATCTCAACTGGAGATTATTGAAATGCTTTCTACATGGGATATGCCTTCAAACCATTTAAAATTTGTAAATGGAATAGAATATCCCAGACCACATCTTTGGTGGCATTTTATGCTAAGAGTAGCTCATTTTGACCTTTTAAATATGTTTTCTTAAACTGTTTGGGATTCATCTAAGTTAGAAAAGACTGTCCCCTTTTATATCTCCTGCATAGCTGAAGTCACCTTAGGTATTTCAGCTAAAAGCTCCTTCATGGTAATGAATGAACAGGAAGAGGCCCATGGCAAAGTGTAATCAGCATGAAGTGACTTTGAATCTGGCATTATTTTTTTTTTTCTGGGATCTCTCAAAAATTAGATCTGATTATATCAGGAAATATTAAATGTCCAGGGAAATAATGGGGGACAGGAGAGATCAATTAGGCAGTAAGGATGAAGTGGTGGAGCAGTTCTAGTCAGAAGGGGAAGCACAGGGCAAAGATGCAGAAATGGAAGATGAGTGGGAGTTAGCTGATAATAGAATTTGAAAGGTTCTTTCAATGTTGATTATTATTCCAGACTGGTAATAACATAATGCCTTGAACATAAACTGGGGGAGTGGACTTGTTTTATATATGATGAATTTGACCTTGACAGATTATTTGTCAAATTTGATACAGTTTTGTACAATGTTTTATAGAAACTGTATGTAAACTAAACCAACATTACTTCTATCAGGGAAGTAGTACATATTAATTAAGACTGCCTGGGGCATATATAAATAAACAAAGTAGCATAACGTATTGCTGTTTCTTTTAGATTATCTTTCTAAACTTTGTATTTCCACCTTGTCAAGAACAAGAAATAATTTCAGGGTCTGTTTTGGAGACATTGGCTATTGCTCAGTTATTTATTTTTCCCATTGCCTGGAAGGTGAAAGGACTGACTGAAGGTTTTTTATTGTTTAGTCAGACCTTTACACATGAGAAGAGAAGTATTCTGCATGCGTGATGATAACATGTCAAGCAGAGGCTGTCAACGAAAGGAAGAAGCCCAAGCTTAGGTGATCACCCCTATGACAGAGGAGCGCACAGAGAGGGATCAGGCATCTTGTTGATGTCCCTGTGGAATGAAGGCAGAGAAATGTTCTTGACAGTGGCAACCATGGGATTTCTCTCTCTGTCAGTGAAAGGAAAGCACGACTGACAGTCTCAACCTGGAGTACAGCAACAAGAATGGAAATAGCACTGTAGGATAAATGAGCCATAGGAAGAAGTGCAGTCCACAAAGTGGACTTTAGAGCTTTAATTTAAAACAAAATATCACTAGTAAGTGCTCTTTAAGAAAAAAAAAGAAAAAAAAGAAGAAAAAAAAAAGCACCTACACTATGGCTTTCTATGTGGCAGCTTAGAGGAAAAGAAAGTGAGATACTGTGTGCTTGTTCCATTTTCAGGAAACTGGAATGAAACATAAATATTTATATTTTTATTTAATTTATTCAACTTTGTTTAAGTAAATTCTCATGTATTGCAAACCTGCTGGAGAAGTCAATGTGAAATATCCTTTATTGCTTATTTGTCCATTTTCTTACAATTGCTTAGTATCAGTATCAGCTGCAATGTCAATACTTCTCATATTGTAAGATAACTACCAGCTACTGTGATCATCATGCCACCAGCAGGACTCGAGCTATTTGTTTTCTTCTACTAAAGAAACATTTAGACAAAAAGAGATTGTGGCAAAAACTTTAAACACTGGAAATTTACTAAATAAGGAGCAGAAAGGTTTCTGGTAAAGAATTACTTTGCAAATATTAACGTGATAACACGAACCTCATCTGCCCTGGTGAGTCATAATTTTAGGCAGAAACTGACCTGATCCCAAACATAACTTTGAAATATCTTTGAACCTCAAGGATCAAGAGATTAAGATGCTCATTTGAGTAACACAGAGTTGGCTTTTCATTATCAATTATGTTATTAGTTCTATACATGTAAGTCCTTGGTGGTCAGTTTGGCAAACTGTAAGGATAGAGGTGTTAAATCCTCTTAACTGAGGAAGCTCTTCCAACAATACTTAATTGGAGAATGAAAGGCAATCCTCTTCTATGGCTACTGTGGCCATATAAGCATCCAGGAAGCTAACACAATCAAAAGCCATTATGTTTTTATTAATTTTGCCACATTTTAGTTAAATTTATGAGCTTTCATTAGCAATTCAATATGTTACTATACATAATAGAGATCTGTCTCTTGCCACCAGGTTTTGCTCAGGGCTCTTTGCCTAGGGTTCTATCAGTATTGTCTGTCATGAAGTTTGCCAGAACACTTAATTGTTCTTTTCCCAGTTGGGAAATCCCTGTTGGATTATGAGTGATTTTAACTATTTTTTAGGGTATTGGTTTATCAGAAAATCCCGAAAGAGAAGAAACAATAGAGTTGGCCTACATGGACAGCACCATGGTAACTTAAAATGCTATTATTACCAATATTAAACAAATATGAAGGTATATCCCCTACAGAAATTTCAAAGGATACTAATGTATTACAAAGGAAAAAACTAAAATTTTAAGGAAAATATTTAGATTACATTTTTAGCTTGATTCAGATAGTTGTTACAAGTCTTTATCTTGCTTTCTTTTGTTACACTGTTCATGATCATTTTTTCTAAAGTGCATGATCCTCTGTTTCATTGTGTATGGATATGTGCACTTAATGACCATGAGACACTCTTCTACACTGTTCCATTTTTATTACCACTTCATAGCTCAAAATGAAGTCTTATACCTTATTGACTATTGTTTGAGCTCTGCTATAGCTCTAGCATTATAAGTTTCCTTGTGGACTTTCCTATAACAGTCATTGTTTCACAGCTGTTAATTCATTTTCACAACACCTCTGTGACATGAAGGCAACTTGTTAGCTATGTTTGTTAGGGCAAATGATAAAAACTAGATGCAAAACTGCAGAGATGTTTAGACACTACAATTAGACACCATAATTAGACACTGTTACAAGCAACAGAGCATCACTCAGAAACTGAAGACAAGACAAAATAAGATAAAAAAAGATTTAACAATTCATGGCATGCATATATGATTTTTTCATTAGTGCTTATTTGATTTCTGCAGGGAAAGGATGTCAGAAAAGTCTATTTTACAGTCATTGATGCAGGCTCCCTTGCTGCTGCAGGAAGCTATGCCATGAAGACTGGATGCTGAAGTATAAAGAATATTTATTGTGTACTTGGGCAATGGAAGAGGCTGAGCTCATGTTTGGTCCATCAGGCTATTAAATTCCTTAACACCTTGTAGATGGCAATTCCTACAACAAGGAAATACTAGTCCTGGCACTGAAATAATGAGTACATATCTTATCATGATGGAATGAGGGAAATGAGAGACTGCATGATCATCTCCAAGATTTGTCATGTCCTTTGTGTTGCCAGTCCCCAAAACTAGTCACTAGTTTGTGAAAATCTACTTAAATCAGAAAAATCTCATTTTCTCCTTTAGCTCTCTACATTATACTGTCTTTAAGTGTCAGCAATAAAAACTGGAAACTTTCCAACACTAACCTGAAGAAATGCACCCAGGAGCATTATTTGTATTTGATATTCACTAATTAGAAGGGAATAAAAATCCAAAACACAGAAACATAATAAAATCTTTAGAGATACTTGACAACTGGTTAAAATTCTTCTGATTCCAGAAGAAACAATCCACGTAACCACCTTTTAAAATGGTTTCTCAGCAGAACTAGGAGCTCATCGCCAAGTAAATCCAAGCTCTCATTTTTCGTAGAGAGACACCACAAAATTAAGCATCGGGTAGTACAAAATTCTTTGTGATCTCCTGCAATGTGAATATGTTTATTCAGACCACATTGGGCTTACCAGTTTGCTCTGCACATCAGGATGCTTTTTTCCAAACTAACTCACATATAATGAATATATAACTATATTACACTGCATATAACTTAAAATTGTAGGTCTGAAGTAACTAGTCAACCGAAATTTAAACTTGCATTTAAATGCATAAAGACTGTAGTAATTCTTTGTTTTTAATGCTAAGAAGGGGATGCAAAATATGACAAACTCCTTGCACACACATCACAAAGTATAAGTACAGAAAGGAGCAGCATACAGAGAAATGTTGTTTTCAGACTCTGGACTAAATTTTGGAACTCATTTCAGTTTGGATCAGTTTACATCAATTGTAATTTTACCTGCATATATTTCTCAAATTTATTGTTAATACTCCCATGTTTCTAATAAAGTCCATTCAGTTCTTACTCTTTCCAAGAAAAAATGCCCTACATTTCAAAATATTCAGTATTAAAAAAATGTAATCAAAACAACTACAGCAAAACTCTTTTCTTTGTGACTGTCAAATTCTGTGAATTAGTATGACTGACAAATAAGATTGCCAAAGCAGGCTGATTTTTTTGTTGTTCTTGTTGGTTTTCTTCACTTTATATGGAAAACTACTGCCTACAGACAGACCTTCTTTTTCAGTATTCTTTCCTTTCAGATGATTTGAGTTACCTGAACAGAGGTTGAAATCCAGCCTGAAATTTGCTGCTATGCTGTATTAGAACACAAGATTTATTAGCTTCAAAGATTAAAGGCTAAAGTACTTATTACTGCATAACATGAAACAGTACACAGGGAAAGCTGGAATACAAGATACAAGAAACAGCAACACAGGAGTGGAAAATACCACTTGTAAGCATCTTCATTCACTTCAAGTGCACATTCAAGTATCCTTGCCTTGTGCTGGTGAGACATCATTTCTTTTATGTGTCAGTGGTGTGGAGAGTATTCTCTGGCAGCAGAAAAAAAAATATATATCCAATCAGTGACCGAGTGCTTCAGACACATGGGGAAAAAAAATGGTTCCAGCAAATATGTTAGCAGATCAATTCATTTCCAAACAATACCCTGCACAGCCACCTAGCCCTAAAGTTAAAAAATGCCAATTGAAATGCTGAATATCCTCTCTGCCTACACAAACTCAATAGCTGCTCAAAATCCTGAATGCTTTCTATAAGAGTTTCATTTAGCCCTGCAGGTACAAAAGAAAGGAAGGAAAATATGGGAAAACATACCATCTTTTATAAGAACATACAGTAAAGCTATACAAAGGCCAAAATATTTAAGGTTACAGCAAGCTGATGCTTAATGAAAAGAGAAGTTTTATTTTCTAAGTTTTTTTTTTCATATGATGGTTTATTCTCGTCTTTCTATACTACTGCAAATACAGTGAAGCTAAGGAAACAAGGTTTCTACAGTGCCCTGGTATTTAATGAGGTTCCTTGACTCTATGCACAGTAAAGTCAGAGGATATTCTCTACTCTTCATTATTACCTGTATGAAAGGAGAGAAAAGCATTTCATTTTAAGATTGCTTGACAAAGTATAAAAATCTGATTTTTAGAGGCAAAAAAGAGAAAAGATGATTCTCCAACAAAATACTTTTTTTTTCGTCTGAAAATTATATTTAAATGCCCTGGGGTTAAGAACACAAGGTGCTTTTGTACTCCTTTGCAGAACATAGGAGATGTGTTTTGCTGATTGACTCCACATTCTGTTTAATGCATCAGTTGCCCATGACTACTTATTCTGAATTCCAAGAACCTTTCCTCCACAGCAGAGGGAATGATTTTATTTACTTTTTCTTTTCCAACATTCTCCTTTTTTTCATTAAACTATGCAATAGGATGTAGGCAGAGGAGAGAAAAAAATGATTACTACAGCTGCTGTGACAGCAAGTATGAGTCTCATCCAAAGAGGATAAATGGATTTCATAATTTTGAAAGTGTTTGGTGGGTGTTCTTGTCTCTAGTATATCAGGAAAGTGGACAAATCCCTAAATTTTACAGTGTTTTGTCTTACAATTAGGCACTGAAAACTCAGCTATCATTTAAGACAAGTGCTTATTTGAACACAGAAAGCTTTTACAGCAATATAAGTGACTAAAATAAAAATGTGGAGGCAAGCAGGAAAAGATAGTTGGGAAAAATAGCTATATTCTCCTATTCTGAGGATAAAACAAATTTTTATTAATCCCCAATCTAAACCTCCCTGCTGCAACTTGAGGTCATTTCCTTATGTCTTTAATCTCAATTGTTAACAAGACGATACCCTGCTAGGTCAGAAATTCTTCTGAACTTTGCAAGCTGCTTAACTCTGAAAATATGACATCTTTCCAGACTACATAAGCTACATTAACACAGATTTCCAAGGATTTTGAGAGCACCATAGCTTTCATTTATCATTGTTTTGACAGAAAGCCTTGTTCTTCCCACTATGTTCATTGAGAATTATTTGTGGCACCTATCGTAACTCTTTGGTTAGTATGAAGCTACTCTGTTTCCTACCTGCTATTCTGAATTCTGAACTCAATTCCAAGCAAATACTAGTAAACTTCTAAAATTAGTTAATCACACTAACATCTAGGTAAGTCCAGAGAGAGTTGTGAATGCCTTTCACTAAAACCCATAAAAAACGTTTCTCCCTGGGAACACAGCAGCAATTAAAACCCATTAGGGCTCATCCAACATAACTTTATGGGTGACCATCACCCTCACACTATGTCTCACACCAGCGTAACCAATCTTGATGTAAGAGTTTACTTTCTTTTTAAACAGCCCTGAGTCAAGTTCTGATAATATTGGCACCCAAGAGCCTCAGTGAAAGAAGCTCATTTTACAAATGCTTCCATTTCAAGTATTAATTATACACATCAAAGGCATATTTTCCCAAATAGATTGGCTTTTATTAGTGATAGTCTCAGCAGTGTTCAAACACTTAAGTGTAGGGACAATGACTGAGGAAAGCAAAAATTCTTGACAGATTCCTTTTACAAACTGTCAGTTCTGCTAAAACACCATGAGATATAGGTAGAGAAGCCAAAGGGAGAGATGATACATTTTGTCAGTGAATTTAAAGAGCATCTTTGCAGATTCAGATCCTCAGATCACATAGGGTAACCAGCATCCAAGGTGCTTCTGCAAAGCTTGAGCTTTGTTTTCAGCTCAGTTATCTGCTTAGGTGACAAAACAACAAACCCTTAAGAAAACCCATGCACTTCAGGTAATGCACTGGATCTGAGGCATACTGAGGAAAGAGCATCTTTGGAAATGTGGAAAGTAGCATGCATAAAGAAAACTGTTACACTGTGAAACAGGTGGCATTTCAATACTTGCACAAATATTCAGTAGTGTGATTTTGCATGACTTATCAGTCTCCATTTTGTGTGCTCATGAATACACATATAACATGTTTTGGTTTTTTTTTTTTTTAATTTAAAATCCAATCACAGAACTTGGGATGCATTTATTCGTTTTAGGGATGACCTTTTTTGTTAATATCTCCATTTAGGATTTTCACAGAATAAATCCTTTGTCTCATAAATAAAACGTATTCCATGCTGATGCAAATAAAAGATGGCATGATGGTTACTTTGCAGTACTATCTCTGTAATATGGTAAGCTTGTAATCCAAATCATTCTGTTTTATCTCTTTCTGGAAAGGAAATAATAGAATCATAGAATCACAGAATCATTTAGGTTGGAAAAGACCTTTAAAAAACATCAAGTCAAACCTTAAATCTAACACTAAAAGGGATGGTGACTCAAACAGTTTACTGAGCAGCCTGTTCCAATACTTAGCAATCCTTTCAGTAAAGATTTTTTTTTTTTTCCAACAGGGATTGATTCTGTTAGAAGCAGTATTCTCATGGGATAAACTCCACCTGTGAAACTGGTGAATTCTCTCTTAGGAACCCACCTTGTGACTGTTAAAGAACACAATCTCCTGCTTGCCACCTCTAGGAGGGGAATTGTGTTGAGCAGTCTCTAATCATCTGCCCTTAAGAGAGAGGACAATTATTAATCTGAAAACAACCAGCAACATAAACCCATATTTTCCTTCCTTCCTTTCACAAAGGAAAGGAGGAACTAAGGAGAAGTTAAGTACAAAACCATTTGTTGCTTTCTTTAGTTTCAGAAAAAAAAATGTCTGCGTCACTGTAACCCCTCTACTCAGCTGTCTCCACAAATTATTGATTTTTTTCTTCCATGTATTTCTTGCAGAAGAACTACACTGCTTGGGAAGTACGTTATTTCTTTTTGTCTTAAACTTTTCCTCTTTCCACTACCTGTCATTAATGACTTCAGAAAACAAGCCTGATAAAAATTCAATTTTGTTTTTCTGTCTTCCTCCCCTGAGTGGTCTTGGTTTTAATTTCTTTTGTTTTTTTTTTTTTTAATTGTTTTTTCCCCTGCTCTTTAACTTTGCAAATTAAAGCATGTGATCCCAGACCATCATTGGAAGGCAGAGGCACAGTGGTTTTAGATACAGCGAGGTATTACCCTAGTTCTATCCATGAGAAAGTAAACTAATAGCTCCTAGAAAAAAAACAGTCAAAACTAGATAATTAGCATTCCTGTAAGTAGCGTGAGAACCAAAGTAAATCCATGTTTTCTGTCTAAAATAATCCATCTCTATTGATCCTTTAACCCAATTTTCTCTGACTAAGCTTCAACTTCCAAACCCAGCAAAGCACAATTTTCTTTGATGTCATTAGATTTTGTTCAGTTCTTCACAGACCCAAGGTATTTAATTTACTCCCTATACATATGTATATATTAACTTCCCTGACTTTTCAATACTGGCTTCAATCTAGACAGCAGACAAATTGAGTGAGATGTGTTTTTCTGTGTATTGTGTATTGATCAGACTTGGATATGGCAGAGAAAATTTAACACAAGTCATCCTCATAATATAAAACCCCAAAACTAGATACTTGGCTGCAGTAGCTATGAGTTTATTCCAGGGCTCGATAGCTGCTCACAAGTACAAGCTTTTACGCAGAATTTTTTCTCACTTTCTAGTGCTATAAGTAACTCACCTACTTATACCAGTAAAATTCTTTCATGAACAAGGGCTACATTAAAGCATTTGATCTAGTAGGAGTTCATACAAACCTAAAGATAACAGGTTAGTTTGTACTAGCTCCCTGGCACTGGGTGATGTACCCATGCTGGGATACAGAACATGGACCATGGTGTAATCAAAGGCAGAAGAAACAGAATGGCTGTAGCACTGCACAAGAGCCAGGAGTGCACATTAATATCACTAGAAAAACAAAGGGAGGATGAAAATAACAGGAATACAGGGAACTCAGACTACACCTAACTAGGAAAAAGAAAGAACAATACACAAACCAATGTTTAAGACTTAAAACTGAAGTGTTTGGAAGGAAATTAAATAGATGTTTGAAGCAGGTTGGAATAGTATCACCACTGATACCACTCTGAAACTGACTTTCAGGACACATTCATTTGGCACTTTCATAAATGAATTTGGCACAGAAAAATTCTTGGTGACACACTGGAAGATGGAAGTCAGAAGTGAATAGTTTTCCTTCAGAGATATAATCTTGACAGCATAAATATACTATGACACAGCATATGAAATTCATCATTATTTTAGTGAATTAATCTGATAAATCGGTAATTGACCTAATCAAGTGTCATGATAGAAAACAGAACAAAATATTATCCAGTTACTTCTTACCCAAACCTCCTTATTTTAAAGCCCTCTTCATTCCACCAGCAAATCTTTGACTGAGTGAGCCTTCATCTTTTGTACCTTACCAGCATATAATGAATTTTCATACTTGAATCCTGTAGCCTTCATTCTTCCAGGGAATATGCCTCTGCTCTGTCAAATGGCAGAACTTTGCAGAACTTGCCTATATTGCTGTCATCTCCTCTCCTCAACACTGAAAGATTTGCTATTTCTCAGGCATTACATTCCCACAGATGTTCAGTAAAAGAACTTAATGTTTATGTAGCCCTAAGCTACAAAGGCAGTTATGATTGCTGTGGTAGACGAGACCTTTCAGTGGGAACCTTGTTTGTTGGGGAAGATATGAGAAGAAAATAGAGCAACTTCTACTTAAGATTAGTTCAGATAGCTGAAGTGTGGGAGATAACATATTTTAATTAAATTACAGAATATGTGAAATCTTTGCCCAAATTGCACAAGCCTGAGGAGCAGTTAAATAATACCATCACCAGTCTGAGGGATGATAATTGTAAAAATAGTCTATTAAAAACAGCTGCTGATAAAACTAATTTGAATTATGGTAAAAACTTTATTATCTACAAATTCATTTATGCAAGTGTAAAAATACAGATATGCCTTCTTTTAATACCATCTCACTTGAAAAATTCAGGTTTGAAAACCCCACAGAACACCTTTTATGTTGAAAAATAGTCGGCAATATATTGAAAAAATTCATCCTAATTTTGAAACATCAAGAAACAAATTTAACTTTTAAGATTTGTACAACATATTAAGCATTAATTTTGCAATGTCATCCTTGTCGTGAGATTAGTTCACTACATCATCTTTAGATAATAATTTATTTAATGTACCTCTTTGAAATTCAAATCAATTCTTCTCAACTTAATGCTAGTCAGACGCTGTAATTTTAAGTAAAAAATTACTGCTGATTAAAAAGTTTCTTGAAAATGTTTAAAACTGAGAGAAGTCACGGCTACATCATTACTACAGGTATAAGGCAACAGATTTCCATATGCCCCTGATTATTCAAACTTTTAGGTGTCGGAGATTTTTATTGACTCCAGCATTCCTCTGGTCTTGTTGAAGCCTATTAATTTTTTAGTAGATTGATATTATGTCGCAGCTGTAATGGCATCCTAGGCTAATTTATTAATCCTGTTCTCACAAATATTTTCTGTAGCAGTATAAACAATTAGTGGAATTGTACAATAGTGAACTGAGTTTTGGTCAACCAGTTATAGAAGGCAAGGTAAACAAGATAAATCAGTGAAAGCAATTTAATTGTGGCAATGGAGAATACATCACAAATAATAAAGAAAAGTGAAGGGTATGGAGCACAAGCCTGTGTTGAGGGAACTGGGGATGTTTAGTCTAGAGAAGAGAAGGCTGAGGGGAGATATGATAACTCTACAACTATTTGAAAGGAGGTTGTGGCAAGGTTGGAATTGATTTGTTCTCCAAAATAACAAGTGATAGGACAAGAGGAAATGGCCTATAGTTGCACTAGGGGAGATTTAGATTGGATATTAGGAAAAACTTTTTCATTGAAAGGATTGCTAGATGCTGGACTAGGTTGCCCAGGGAGGTGGTGAAGTCATCATCCTTGGAAATGTTTAAAAGATGCTTAGCTGAGGTGTTGAGGGACATAGCTTAGTGGTGGGCTTCACAGTGTTAGGTTAGTGGTTGAACTCAATGATCTTAAAGATACTTTCCAACCAAAACAATTCTATGATTCTATGATTTTCTACACATTCTGTAATTGCAATGCATTGACAAGTTGTAAATAAGCTTCCACTAGCATGACAAAATATCTTATGTAGGTAATATGGAGCTTGTATCCTCAATATGAAAAGAAGTATGATTACCTACCCTCTCTTTTGGGTTCTTCACTCATTTTTCCTTTGCTTTCTCAGAAGGCAGCTTCTGCTTTCTTCAGTTCAGCAGTGAAGATCTTCCTGATGGTACTTATTTTCCTTTTTTCTACGTTGGGGTATCTGACAAAGGATAACTGGAAGGACAGGGGCATGAACATTAGCATAAGTCTTATACTTCTCTGAAATGGAAATAGTTAATAAGGAAGCTCAGCTGCTCAACACTGACTAGCTTTATTAAGAAGACCCAAGATAATATTTGAAAGGTTTGGAAAACCTGATTAAAGCCAGTGAAATGCCCCTTCCAAATGTAAGGTCCTTGGCCCAACACATGTGCTGAAAAATCCTAAATAAAAATGACTTCAAGCTGTGGGAAAGCACTGTGTTTTTCCTTAAATTTTTAATGAAAAAATCCCAAATTATAAAATACCAACTATTGACAGCAAAGGCAAATGTAAATATAGTCTTTGATATTACTTTAGCTTACTATAGAACACACAGTCACGTAGGGCATCGAGTGGGGAAAAGAAGATTCTTTATTTCAGTAAATTTATCTACTCTTAACATAGTGATTTAAAATTAAATTTTTAAAAAATTATTGTTTGTGCAAGTTTCAGGTGACTCTGAATCTACAAAAAGACTATAATATGGGTTTGTGCCATATTTACAGGATGGCCAAGCTAAACATTGCTAGTTTCTGTGATTCCAACCCCAATATTCACAGCTTCCACATAGTTGTCTTGGGCTAGCCTGCTCTGCTCAGCATTCATTCACTCTCTGTTGCCTCAGACATCAGGTCCAGGCTCTTTCTTGTTAAGCATTTGTCTATGCCTTCCTAAGTTACAAAAAGATCAATTCCTATCCAAATCTCAAACAGTTTAGCTTGTGTCGCACTTAGCTCCATTTAAACCACCAATCTTATTTGCAATTCCATGCATTGGCACAAGGAGAAAAATCTAGGGTTCTTTTTTCATCATCCTCAAAGTTCAAACCTCTTATTGCATTACCTTGGAGACAAGTCTCCTTGTACCTTCACAATGCAAGTACAGCCAGTGCTCCATTATTGTGAGCTCGGATAACTCTGTAACTTAAAAACTGTGTGATGTAAGTACTTGGAGATTACAGTGCAGACATGCGCAAATGTCTCTACGGGTTCTCAGGCTGACATTGGACTAGGCTAGTAAACCTAGACAAAAGCAAGTAGGAATCTGCCGAGGCATTTGCATGTGTCTTCTGTGTTCTGGCTTTGTGATTTTTGCTTAGATGTAGGATGGTATCTCATATTGTTTTGTGTATTCATGCCAATCCACAAGTATCTGAGAATTGCCAGAATTAAAACATAATGTGCTGAAATTCAGTGATGTTATTGAAAATCCTACTCTTAATCATGGTACCTGTTTAATTTTTTGCATTTTAATTTTTTACTTGGTAAAATTCCCACTGTTAGATTTCCACTTACAGTAATTTTGGATCTAAGACATCTTTCTTGGAGAAAAGACTAGATCTATTAAGAATACTACATATAGATAATATAAAATATGTGTATCAGAATTTGAATTTTATGAGGAAAGCTTTGTTGAATTATAGAACATGTAGAGTTACTTGAGAGATTCATGTTAACTAGCATAAAGGTTGTTAAAAATAGTCAGGATTGAAAACAAATTTAAGAAGCTTTATGAGAAATTATAGATGTGAGAAGTCACATAATGATAAGAAAAAGTTATCATTCCAAGACTGATTCTAGCACCACCAACAGAAAATGTACTGTATTTGAAGTCTAACAGTAGCATCACATATTAAAGATAACCCTGCCCTTTATGATGGGGCTTAATGAACAGGAGAGTTGTGAATGAGCTATGTTTTTCTCACTTCTTAAGTGAAGCAAAAATATTATGACAACTAAACAACAATATTTAGTACACGATGGCCAAGCTGCTAGAATAGAAAAGCTTGTGAAAATATAATGTACAGCTTTCTACAATAAACTATAAAAAAAGATAATCCAAAGAATGTTTAAATGTACTAATGACTGTATAAATTTGCAATTACTGCTTGCAACACCTTTAAACAAATACTACATTTTTAAGCCCAGTGGCTAATAGGAAGCAATATTATAGGTTTGGAGAGTCATGAAATTAGTAGGCTTCAAGCTATCAAGAAAAGGGGGAAAAAACCCTGCAAGATTACTTTAGTTAGTAACTTGACCTGCTTCTAGTTTCCATATTAGTCACCAGGGCAAACTTAGTTTTTCCTAGTTCTTACTTGTTCTAAAAGTATAATTATTTCCATCTCATGCTCAACCTATGAGAAAAATGATGTTTCTTCTCCTGTGCTTTCCGTGACAAAATCTCCTCATTTTCCACTTTCAGGTAAGGCTACACTTTCCCAATGTATAACCAGGACATGCAATTTCAGACGGATCGTCTGTCTACTTTTTCACTAAGGATCTAGGGTAATTTCTTTTTTAAATGAGCACAGAATGGACAAAACCACGGGTGTCAGCCTTCTGAATGCATTAAACATTATGATTTGGGAAACTGGCTGTGGAAACATAAGGTTATGTCCAAGCAAATGTGTCCTGCCTCTCAATACCTCTCGTATTGGTTCAGATACAGCAGACATCCAACCAAGATGTATAATCAGAAGACAGGTGGGAATCTCAAGGCTGCATACATTCAGTTGTGAATAATTATATCATTTTGATTTCTAATACTACATTGAAATTGCTAGAACTGAAAACACTTCTGGATCTGGATATCAACCCTGTCTATGTTATGACTTGAGGTAGATGACCACTGTCCATTTATCATTTTCCTAAGTGCCCTTGTTTCCATTAAATAAAAAGTTGGGCATACAGACACTCTATAAAAAGGTGTCTGTCTCATTCCTATACCCCTGCTCTATTTAGACTATGGAGAGAAAGTGTAACATGGGGTGCTCACAATATTTATGTAGAAGTTAGGCAAGGACTATGCCAGCTTTGTGTGATGTCAAAGCTACAAAGATATTTTCTCAATTAGGACATTTCCTCACAGTCAAGTTTGGCTAAAAGTATACGTTTTTGCTAAGATTAAGTAGGTAGTGATGTGCAGCACTGAATCTCCTCACAAACAAGTTACATAGGAGATCAAACAAATATGTGAGCTGAGATAAAAGGAACAAATTATGTAGAACAGGAGCTTTTATTCACTTCTGAGAGAACTTGTTACCTGTTCACACATTTGTCACATGAAATTGCTTATTACCTTGACTGTAGCCAACCAAGCTCTTAACTTTTGATGATAAAAAAAAAAAAACCAAAAAAAAGGAGAGACCCTTGTCCATGTCAATAATTCTTACCAGGCAGCTCAGATCACTAGTTTATTCTAGGTTAATGAACCTAACATACAGTCTGCTTTGTATTAGCTTTAATATCAAAATGTTTAAATAGTCCTTTGACAGGGAGCTAGATCATGGCTGTGTTAAGGTTACTCTCTAATGCTAAACATCCCTTTAAATATCTTCTAAAATATTTATAAAGTAATGTATTGGAGATTGGCAAATGGAAGAATAGCAAATGTCTCTGTGTCCAAAGGGAGTGAGTTGTTAAACACATTATTTTTGCAGTAGCCACTTGAGTAGACAAGACTGGTATAATATCTCTCTTGCCAGGTACATGAGATGTCAACTTACAGAGGAAGAGATTGTCTGATGAAGATTTTTTGTCCTGAGACATTAAAAAAAACACCTTGTATTAAGATTCATGGCAATGTTAACAAATGCTTTATTGGTTCAATCAACTGTGGCTTTGTTTCAGAAAATTAAAAAAAAAAGAAGTCTGTCTAGAGTATAAACTGATTGGACATGATACAGTTAGAAATGCTAAAAGAAATTATCCAATGAGAATTTGCAAGTGTCAGTAACGAATTTTAGGCAACCTAAAGAATTTGCATTATTTTCTGCTAAAGACTTTTGAGACTACAAATTTACTATTATTTATTGAGGCCAGCCTAGAAATCACAGGAATAATATATTCATGCTTTTCCCACATGGTCCCCCAAATTTCACTGTAATTTCCATCAGTTTCCATCCATTTGATACAAGGCTAAATCAGACTTTTGATTTTTTAGCCAATTTTGACACCAAAACAAGACCATTATCACGGCTTCAAATAGAGTTCAAGTTAGCTTCTGTGTAGAAAATCGTCTCCATTGTCTCCTTTGTGTTAATTATATCAGAATGTTCCATGTTACACAAACCAAGCATGTAATGTCATGCATTAACATTACATGCATGCATGTTATGCATGTAAATGTAATGTTATGCATTACATTTAGACTTCTTCATTTCTTTCAGGGAAATCCAGAGTGATTATGAATTTTCAGATATTTATGCATTCCAGGCTATATTTGTAATCTCAATTACCACTGGGAAACTCCCATGTTATTCTATTTAAACACAGTACAAAGTTAGAGCAATGTAAACCCACACCAAAGTGATTCAGGCCCCTCTTCCGTATATTCTATTGAAATTGTCTTTCAAAAGGGCATTAGATTAAAGTCTTTGTCTACTGAGGAAAGGAAATCTCTGTGTTACCCTTAGCAAACTAGAGATAAATTATCATTTAGGTATCATGCAAAACAGGATACCTTCAAAGCTTTGTATGAACATTATTATGCTGAATGTTTAGGATTTCACTGGAATGTGTCAGGCACAGGCTCAGCAAGCCCCGAAACTACAAAATGCTTGAAACACTGTGTATAAAATAAACAGAGATGTAGCAAAAACAATCAGTGGAGAAAATTAATAGAAAGTAAAAAGAATTTTGAAAACATAAAAACATAGATTCATTTAGATTGGAACACTTTAAAGATAATTGAGTCCACCCATAAACCATAACAAACACGTGACAAAAAAATCTATTAAAGGAAATATATGAATCTATTCCTTCACGATAGCATTTTGACAGTACAAAAACATCACACTGGATCTATTTATTACTCCAGTCTCCCATCTGATAAAGAACTTGGTCCAGAAATTACATTACTATTCTTTTCAGAGATCTCAACACAAGAGATACTATCTAAGAAAAAAAAAAAAAAAAAAAAAAAAAACCCAAACTTAACTTTCTTTTATTTTGTCAAAAAACCCTGAACAACTTGCTTGAGCTCATATTATTGGTGTTTGCTCCTTTTTATATCCGAAATGACTAAATGATCTCCCCAAAAAATACTTAGTAAGAAATGATTTAACAATGCTTCCTTTTACACTTCACAACAGAAATTACATTAGCTCTGCATGTTTTACTATTCACAGAATCATAGTGAATAGGTGCTTCTTATGGTGAGAAGTATTCGCTCTTATTTCACAAAAATGCATTCAATGTTTATGATCAAATGATTTAAATTATAGTGATGTTCTGATTAGAAGTTGAAGATAGCTTGTTTTTTGTTTCAATTCAGAGTTCTAGAATACATGCATATTTACTAGAATATTTCAGCCATTTCTCAAATGAATTTCACTGTTTGATTACAAAAAAGCACTTATAGGTTTCAATTTACTTTGCTAGATAACGATATAACACTCAATATACCACAAAAGATAATGAGTTTCTAGCTTTCACAGAAACCACATGATCTTAAAACAGACTTTAGCTTCTCTACATAAGATCTTAATCTTCCACTGCAAGCAAATAAATTTGCTCGAAGACAAAGACAGATAGGCAACAAGCATTAAACATATTTATAATACAAATATATTACACAGGTTTGAAAAGGCTCTAAGGACACTTATCCATTGCATGATCGTGAGATTGCATCTGGAATACTGTATTGAATTCTGGACCCATCAGTTCAAAGACAGGGAGCTGCTTGAGAGAGTTCAGTTTAGGCCCACAAAGATGATTAAGGGAGTGGAGCATCTCCCTTATCATGAAATACTGAGGGAGATGGGCTCTTTAGCTTGGAGGAGGCTGAGGGCTGATCTTATTAATGTTTACAGATACATAACGAGTGGATGTTAGGAAAATGGACTCAGGCTATTCTCAATTATGTCCAGTGATAGGACAAGGGGAAACAAGTACAAGCTGCAACATAAGAGGTTCCAAAGAAATACAAGAAAGAATTTCTTTACTGTGAGGGTGACAAAGCATTGGAATGGATTACCCATATGGGCTGTGGAGTCTCCTCTGCAGATATTCAAAACCCCCTGGAATGAGTTCCTGTGTGACCTACTCTAGGTGGACCTGCTCTGGCAGGGAGCTTGAACTAGATGATCTTTTGAGGTCCGTTCCAGCCCTTGAGGTTCTGTGATTCTCTGACTTATGTGGGAAATTTAAATTATTGATATATTAGAGTACATATTTACTAAGTTACTTACAATTATTACAGCAAATTTGTATGCAGTGGCTTAAATGAAAACACATCTCAATTTCTCTTTTCCTTCAAAACTTCAAAATACACGTTTGGTTCCCTTAGTTCTGCTGAAAGTTTTGCCTGCTCTTAGATTCCTGTTACTTGTAGTGAGCCTAAGAATTGTGCTTTATTCTATGTGGACAGCCAAAATTAATGAGAATATGGGGAGATGTCTACACAGTTGTAGAGATCTTTTCTTAGATCATTGGTAGGGTATCTTCATCTTTTTTGCATACAAATAGTTCAAATTCTTATTCTATGATTAATAGATGAATCAGTATTACTTTTCTAACTAATGTTTCCATTTTTCTGTACAGAAGTCTGGTCAAATATTTTAAGGTACATTGCTTCAGTACAGAGTTTCAGCTCCTTACCACAAAATTTGTGAGCTTGAATAAACTAACAATGGTCAAGTTTTCAAAGCATCTCACCAGAATAGCACTAGATGTAATAGCACTTGGATTTTATTTTTCCTTGTAACGCTCAGGCTACTTAGGAGCCTAGCTGTTCGCAGATGGTCTTTGGCTAACCTAGTGCAGAAATTTCCCAAGTGACCATCTAGTCCTATGCAATTTACGACTCTGTTGAAATGACAAAAGCAAACATGCTCCTTCAGCTCAATGTTGCCATTCATAACTCAGCATCTTTATTTCAATCAATCAATCAATCAATCAGACATGAAGGTTGACTTGAGCTGGTAAATCCCCTAGGGTTCAGAAACTGCATTTCACATCTCTTGTTCTGCCATGTGTGCTACAGCATCAACACAGAACATCAGAGAATTGAGGTGACATTAATATCAAGTGAAAATGTCTGCTTCAGAGCATAGATATGTTAGGGACTGGTTGCCTATAAAATTTTGTCTGGTCATGATATCAAGCCTCTATGTTGACAAAAGGAATGATGAAAGCATGCAAAAAGACTCCTAAAATATGGATGCTTACAGAATATAATCACAGCTGCCAACTTTAACCTATTAGTGTTTGATGTGTCAAATATACAGAAAAGGGAACAGCAGACAAATTCATGTTGCTTTTATAGAGACATGAAAATAGACAGAACACTAAAAATAAGGAAAACAAAAACAATGTATCCCAGGTCTTTATCAATTACAGGTGTATTATCATTTTAAGCAAAAACATATCATTAGATTATGTGCAGTCGCTTATGCAAAGTCAGTGTATGAGTTAGATCATCTACACTGTAGTTTGAGACACTTTTGGGCTTCAAATTCATACAAGAGGATGGAAAAATTCTAGGATATTTTAGTTGTACACGAAAGTACATCATAGATAATATCTTGTACCTTGAATAAAACCAAGTGATCTTATACAACTCATCTGAGATCTACACTGTGGAGTGGTTGCTAACATAAATTGTTTTACACCTGTAGTTTGGCTGGTTTTACTATTCAAATTTAATTTGCTTATGCTAGTAGCAGTCAAAATTTAAGGTTATAAAGTATTAGAAACAAAGAATCCAGAGCAACACAGATCACTAAGTCCATTACTAGCAAGTGACTACACCTTACTACTGTTTTACACGTATAGTTAAAAAAAAATCAAGACAGCTGACATCAAGTAAGTTCAGCTGTTGAAAAACATTGCAACATCAGGACAGATTTTTAGATCCATTGAAGTAGGAGACACAAATCAGAGGCACATAGCTTGAGGAAGATATGATCTGCAAATCCACAGGCTTCTCAAAATGTAAAACATATTTAACAAGTGTTAACTTCCAAAAATACGTAATTTAGTCTTCAAGATAAGCATAAATTTAATGCAACATTAATACTGGATTGGAGAACATAGGAAAGTTACAGGATATGTGCTTTGCTTAACAGTAGCTTGTTTTTTTCTTTACTTTCACCTCATAGTGCATCAACAAAATTTCATAGGATGAAGCTTGCTAAGCTTAAATAAGCATGAAAAAAATAAAAGCTCATTATTGAGGACAGTAGCAACAATAGTCATAGTACATGCCATATTAAAAATATAGTTCTTGAAGAAAATTAATAACATTATTATTAGACAAATTGGCAAAATATTAAAATAAATTGCACTAAGAATCTCAGACAACCATAAGTGGCACAACTCTTCTCTGCATCTGATTACTACGTTCTGTACAATGGTTTCCTTTCCACAGTGAGTATTTCACTGGCTTCTGTTTCACAGATGAGAATATGTTCCAAAGATTTCTAATGATAAAATTCCTAAATATAGTAATTTTTCATTGTATAACTTGAGTGATATCAGTATCATGGCATTCAAGTAGCTAAATGATGCTTCTATGCTATAACACTTCTCTAACTTCTTTAATTCAAAAACAACTACATTGGTGCCAAGCCCTGGCAGAAACAGTCTAGGAGAAGCAAAAATGGTGATGAAAAAAACCCAAATCTGCTCCTGTCCTACTCCTAAACCCCAGTGCACCACTGACACCTGCAAGCCCCTTTGAGGCTGCAAGCTGTTTAGCTAGAACTAAAATCTAGTTGACTGCCTGTTGTGTACCTAGATCATAGAATCATAGAATGGCATGGTTGGAAGGGACCTTTAGAGATCATCTAGTACAACCCCCTTGCAGAAGCAGATCCACCTAGATCAGGTTGCATAGGATGCACCTGTCAACTATGTACAGACAGAGTTAACGTTTGTTGGGTGTGTATACAGCAGCTACAAGCACATCCAGCCCTGAAGCCTTCTACCGCTACTTTACTTTAACAATATAATTCGTCAGATCCACTTTTTCTTTTTTTTTTTTTTTTTTTTGTGGGGGGGGGGGAAGGGGAAGGAGTATTAGCGGGGGAATAAATGGGCACTTAAATGAAACAGTAGGAAAGATAAAATATTACCAAGTCTACAACAGTGTCATTTAGAAATATTTCTTCTTTGCAAGATTAATTAGGCATTACTAGTAAATTAAAAAGGAATAAGGATACATAGCAACAGAGGACCTGTTAACTCCTTCACTAGATATTGAGAGAAGCATGCTTATGAGTCATGTCTGTGGTACAATGTAAGCATACTGAATCTGATTGATCATATGCATCATCATCTTACAGAGACAGTTAATCACTGTTCAGTCACTAAGTTCCCTCATAGAGCAGTGAAAACCAGAACAAAGATTCAATAACAACAACAACAACACAAAAAGATACCATTCTTTTTGCACGGGAAAATACCATTTCGTATTTCCACCCAACAGGCTGAAATCATTAACTGTGTAGTAGGCCATTGTTTCATAATTAAAAATCTTTTCCAGTGTATAGGTTTTGCAGTTCTGGGTTGTATCCATGACTAGAGGAGTGGCAGTGATAGCATCAAAGATTGCAGTGTTTCAGAAGAACAGAGTTTAGGAAAAATCTCCTTGTAAATCAGAAACCTTGTTACAGCACAAGGTCAAAGAAATAGAACTAGAGGTAGGTGTTCTTCCTCTTCACCAGTCCTAGAAACCTGAAATTATTCATGTGGTCTCCCTTGTTGCCTGTATGTGATCTTCCTTTCTGCTTCTCCTGCCTTCTGCATATACTGTGGGCTGATTATTACTTCACAGAAGTCAGCTTTCAGGAAGCACACAGCATTGCATAATAGCTTTTGAAGAAAACTGTGCTCCCTGACAATGGACATTTTCATGCAACCTGAACATGACTGAGACCTGGCTTAAATTTTTTACAACAAGGCTCATTTTCTCCATAGACTCCCCCTGCTTCCCAAAAGCTTACTTGTGTAATGTAGTAATGCAGGCTCTGTTGAGTATTACTTTTATTTGGGCAGTTAGTTTGACTCAACCTATAAAAGTTTATTGATTTTTGTTTCCCTCAAGAACAAGCTCTGTGAAATGTTAGAAACTAAATATAATGTTTCTGTAAGAAAGATAAGAGAAACTCATATTTGTGATAAACGGTAACTGCATCTCTAAGAAGTCTCTGTGCAGGCACTGCTCCACTTTTACTTGAAAAGCTACATGTGCATGCTGAACATTTGGAATGCCTTGACACAAACTATGAGACTAACAGAAGGAATTCTTACAGCTAATATACCTAGATTTCTGTGACAAAAATGAGCAAATTGTATCTTTTTATTGCCTAGTCAATCTGACCTGATTGACCAGGTGCCTGCAATCTTCAGGGCCAGTAAGGAAGGATGAAGTTAGCCTGGTGTACAGGAACTTTGAGGCTAATGGGGAGAGGAATAAGAAATCTATCTGGTTTGCTTGACCCTCAGGGCATGATAAGGAGGTGAAAGGGAACCTGATACATGACCATCTCAGTCACAGAGAATGGTTATTTGCCTGAATAAATTGGTGCTTTATAAATGCTTCATATGTTATCTATGAAGTCTATGGGGACAGTTCTTTGACATGATTTTTAAACATGACTTATTTACACACTTAGGTAACTTAAACAGTTTGAAAGAACCTAAATTCTGTGTGAGCGCAGGTTTGAATACATAGAGATCACTAGCATCTTTCATCTACTAGGAATGTTCTCTCTCAGGATGCTTGAAGTGTAATGTGAAATAAAGCATAGAAGCAAGAAGAAACTGAAGCAGAGTTCCTCTTCTTCTGTTTACAGAAATCATCCCACTTCTCTTTCCTTTATCGGTACATTCTTTCTGTCATCATGAATGAATGTGTTCAGGCATAAGAGAAATGAGTTTCTGTTGTATTCATTGTAATTATACAAATATCTGACATGATATGACTTTGAGAGACGTTCAATAAATACCAATGAAGATGACTACTTAGACTGAAGAGACATTTACAGATGTTAAATTCTAGTCACTTTCAGCATTGTAATATTTAGTCCATGAATGTAGATCTGAAACCCTTCCAGGCACAAGAAAGACTGGAATTTCTATATCATAAAGCTCAAATTTTACCTAGCATATAGACAGCCTAATTTTATAGGGGTCTCCCTATTTATCCAGTTGCACCAAAAAATAAGTCCATTTGCTTCTTCCACTTGCTGCTGCTTTGGCAACATTGATATGGACTGAAATGTAAACCTAGTAAAAGAGATTTAGTCTCAACTCCTACAGTACAAATTCCTTGTAGCAACTCAAGTAATATGCATAATAAGCTAAAAGAAGGCTGTGACACATGCAATTACAGCAGATGAGAGCAGAAACTTCAGCAGAGGATCAGAGTGCCCCAGGGTATTGAGTATAAAGAAGTCTGTGTATTAAATGGTTCATACTTTACTATGAAAAAATGTAATTGTCCAGACATTTTAATTTGACTGAGCTATGTTAAAACCTCAACTTTCTTTGCAGAAGCATATGGCTCTCTTTAAGGCAGTAAGTACTGAAGAAATGCTTTGGAATATATTTTGTGGCTAAGGAAAGGGGGAATAGTTCTTTTTCTGTTTGCACATATTTCTATCATCATTTAATTCCTTTCTTTGAAATCAATAACTCATAACCAAGAGCAGCAGGAAGGTGGTTGTTTGATGTGTTTTTTTTTCCTTTATCTTTCCTGTAGAGTTGCTGAATATTTGCTTGTCAACATTGGTGGTGAAATGCATTGTTCAAAAACAATGCAGAAATTAAAATATGGACCAGAACCAGAACTTAAAAAAAATTAAAGTTGTTACAGCATAGTACTTCCCAGTGTAATGGTAGTCATGGTCTCAGTACACATTATACATTATTTCACTTAATTAAAAACTGCATTCACTTCTCTATGTGTTCATAAGAAAATTGTATTTACTATGGAAAAAAATAAATAGAAGGAATATCTAAATTTAGTCTTAACATAAGGAAAATATGCCTAGAAGAGATTGTAATATAATCCATTTCTCAGAGGAATTGGAGAAATCCTATTTGTTACAGAAGTCTAAAACTGAAGCAGATGAACATGAAAAGAACCTTAAGGCCAAAGTCTCTGCCACCACCCAAATATATCTTTCAGCATTTCCAGGGCTGAAGGGAATAAAACATTGCTTGAGGAATATTTGAGGAGTATGCACATAAGCAAACTGATGATTTTTACTTTCTCAAGATGGTCGGAGTTTAATACAAGGCTCTCACAGAAAACATGCATATTATAACCCCATAATATTGGAATAACACATTGATTTAATAGTCTTGTCATAAAATATTAAGTCATGCAGTAAATTCTATGTGAGATTAGAACTTATTATATTTAGAGCTATCTTGAAAAGTGACTAGAATAGCATAAGAACCACACCTTGCAGAATTCTAGGACTGTCCATTTGAATCCCAGAAGAAGAGAGGTACCAGACTTTAGCAAATGCTTCAGAAATTTTCATATCTGATTCACTTCAGATAACAATATAAATGGTTTGAAGTATTCCTTCAATGCTTATCTCACATCTAGTTACATGATAGAGATAATGATAATCATATTTCCATTAGATTGGGAAGACCGTGGCTTAACTAAATACTAATTTAATATTTTTTAAATTTAGATGTATTTCTTTCATAAAAAAATGTATACAACTTCTGTTTAACACGTTCCCATTAATTTAGGTGGGATCTTTAGAGATATATACACTCTTGAGATCATGTGGGCTTGAAGCTGTCTGAAGCAAATCTGTGGAGTGGTAAAAACCATTAAAGTATCTGTTGATCATCCCAGAGCTGGAATTTCATGGGATACAAAAAGATGACAGATTATATTGTCATCTGTAAAAAAAGCAGTGAATGGCCCCAAAATGTGCAAGAACTGTTACTTGGAGACAGCAAAATATACTAGATAGGTCAAAGGACATGTGACATTTTTAGATCAAGTCACTTTGAGATATTATAGTAAGGGGAGAGAGAAGCAGCAAACAGTGGGAGAAAATTTGTATTTTGTCCATGTTGTGGTTTAGGCCCATCAGGGAACAAAAGACCACAATTAGCCTTAAGTATCAAAGACCTGAGGATTGCTAAAGGGCAGGGAGAGCTTAATTGCCCCTTAAGATCCAGGACAAAACAGACTGTTCTGCTTGGGGAAGAAAACAGAATAATTTAATGTAATACCAACTAAAGCAAAACCATAAAACATAACCAACATAAAACAACACCGAGTGGTACAGTGGTGAAGAGTCCGACCAGCCCTTTAAGACCACCTTCTTCCTACCTCTCCCTGAGCTCAGAGCCCTGATCTCATTTTTTTTACCTCCTCCCACCTTGAACAGCTCAGGGATGCTGGGAGTGGGGGTTTCAGTCAGTCTATTCCTGATAGCTTCTGCCGTTTGTCTCTCTTCAGGGCAGGTGGGCTCCTCACCAGTCCTCCCTGTGAGTCCGTGGGGTACTACACACACATGGCAGTCCTGCATGGGCTGCTCTGACGTGCATTTATCCCAAAGGCTGCAGGTCCTTTCTGCCTCCTGTGTGGGTCTGCTCTGGGGCCCGCAGACTCTCCAGCACAACCTGTGTCATGACTGCCTCCCCACACAGTCTCTCACCCGTTCGAGTGCACTCACGTGGAGCTGCTGTACAGGGGTACAGCTGCGTTCTCACCACGGCTTGCAGAAGGATCTCTGGTCTGGTGCACCTCCTTCCTTCCTCCTTCTCTGACTGTGGGGGCCACGTGATCACCTCCATTTTGTATCACTCTTACACCTCCTGCACGCACTTTAAATTTCTCTCCCTTAAATAGTGATCGCAGAGGCGCCAGATTGGCCCAGCCAGGAGCTGGGGGAGAGTCCAAAAACTCTTTACCAGGTCTTCACTGCAACCCGCTCTCCCTGTTACCAAGCAAAAGCTGCTCCTTGCTAAACCATGACCGTTCAGTAATAAAGCTGTACCTGTAAAATAGTAAGTCTATTTCAGAATAGGAAAACAGCTAGGGATTTTAAATTAGTGGAGGTTTGAGATGTGTTTATTCGGAATGTTTTCTTTCCAGCCTTTGTGGACCACCTGAGCAGCAGAGAACACCTGGAAGGGATTTTATCACTTCTGTTTTTTATGGTTTTGATTTGAACTTAACAATTGCTGAATATTTGTTATGCTTTTTTATAGCAAGCATTTCATCTAACTTTCTTATTTCATGAATTGTTTTGCTGGTTACTCCTGTACATTTTGAGTAAAATGAAGGACCAATATCAGAACTGGCAACATTAGGAAAAATATTTGTCATTGTTTCCAAAATCGCTTAAAATTTTAAGCTTTTTAAAGATGAAGAAACCTTTATTGACCAAACTTCAAGGGATTAAAGCAACAAATATATATTAAGGCATGTATGTTGTAATCCTAGTGGGTCAGATGTTATTACTGATGTTACTTTTACTATTCTTACTACATCAAGTCCTGTGAAACCTTTCAAAAGAGAGGTGACACTGTGCCAAGCATTGTTCAAATGTATAGAATGACACAACCTTTCCCTGAGACCTGTCACAACCTAATTTAAGCCCCAACAAATGGAAGCAATCACTAAGAAAGAAAGAGGGATGCGCTAGGAATACTACTGGACAGCCATCATACAATATTTTGATTAGTTTTTTTCCTGTAGGCAAAGTTATGTTTTTGTAGAACACTAATTTGTGTGGGTTTATGATGATATTTGATTATTTGTGACTTGCCTGAATTGACTATAGCATGTTTTTTTCACCTGTGACAACTGCTGAGAAGCTTCCACATAGCAAGAAAAACTTATCTGATTTTATAAATCTAAAATAGTTTTAGGGGAAAAAGAATTTGCCCAAGAAAAATGTTGTTTTGTTTGTTTACACAATAAATATTCTTTAAATTAAAATTGACATGAAGGAAGTCGAAATGGAAATGTGTGTGCATAAGCATGAGAAGGAAAGCAGAAGAAGTACTTAAAAGAATGGCCAGATAAAAATGGACACTGCTCTCAGGACACTATTTTCATTTAGTAAAACTGAGGAATATATTCTTGAAAAGCCTGTTGTCTGAAGTGTAGACGACTCACCATCAAAAGAGCCTGCACAGGCAACAGTGATGAACAGTGATGGGGCTTAAAATTTGTGGTGGCTAAAGTAAGTATGGTCTGAATTGAAGATCCACCACAGAACAGCTGATGGCTCCTGATAGAGAGATGGTACACATTAGCCCCATCTGGAGTCCTATGTCCAGTTCTGGGCTCTGCAGTTCAAGAGTGATAGAGAACTTCTGGAGAGAGCTGAGTGGAGGGCTACAAAGATGATTAGGTAACTGGAACACCTTTCTTATGAGGAACGGCTGTGGGAACTGGGGCTGTTTAGTCTAGGTAAGAGGAGACTAAGGGGGGAACTCATTAATACTTACAGATATTTAAAAGGTGCATGTCAAGAGGATGGGGCAGATCTTTTTCTGTTATATCAGTGACAAGACAAAGAGCAATTAAACATAACCTAGAGCACAAAAAGTTATACTTCAACTTAAGAAAAACTTTTTTACTGTATAAGGTTGAGGGAGCAATGCCACAGGCTGCCCAGGGAGGTTGTGTAGTCTTCTTCTCTGAAGATTTTCAAAACCCGCCTGGACATGTTCTTGTGCGACCTGATCTAGGTGGACCTGCTTTAGCAGGCAGTTTGGACTGGATAATCTCTGGAAGTCCTTTCCAGTCCTGACCATTCTGTGATTATTATTGTATTGCACACAAGTGATCTTAGTCAGACCACTTGGACACATGCATGATGTTTCTTATGAGTATGCAAGTGAGTGGGCATGAAAGCAAAAAAATGACTTGCTATAAAACCTTGAAAATAAATGCATCTTTCCAATCCATAAGATCTTGCTTTGAGCTTCTTTATGCTAAATGCACTACAAAGAACTTGTCAGTACCAACCAAAGCAAACACCAACAAAACAGTCCAGATATTTGATGTTTGTTGTGGCAGCTGAAAATTGCATAAGAATAAGGCAGTAGCCTTCAAAGAAAAGGCTGTTTACCAAGTGGTTTTCAAGGGGAACCTCTTCTAGTCAAGACAACTACAGGAAATTTTAATATCAAGTTTTCCACAGCTTTATATCACCATTGGTATTACTGCTGAGTATTACTGAACACATGTATTGAATTATTCCTAGCAATATGCTAGAGGGAAATAGATAATTTTGTAATATCTACTGTGAATTGCACATACATATAAACTCATATAGCACATCACCTGTGACAAGCAATTTGTTCAAGAGTTTGAAAATAGAATATATTGTTATGCAATTTCTAACTGAGAAAAAAAAATAGAGAAGAGACAACTATTGTAAATGTTATTAGACCTGTTAAAACTGCAGTACTTTTGTACCGTTTAGATCATGCAGACTTTGACCATGTAGGTTTGTAGCCCAGTGCATAAATTATTACTATATCTGCTTAAGAGGCCACTACATTTCTGCTGGTTTTATACTTCCTCAGATTTGAAGCTTGCTTGGTCTGATCTTGTACTGGCTTGTCTGGAGCTTTTTTTTTTTGCTTGTTTTGCTGTAAAAGTAGGGTTTTTTCTAATGATCAGGTGGCTATGCCTAATTAAATTTGCTTATATTTTATAGTATAGCCATATTTTCTCTATAAAACATAGTACCAAGTAATTATTCTACACATAAGGAAATATTTATGTCCCTAGTTTAGAGACATAATGTAGAGGAGCAAAGGACTGATATGATAGCAGAGATCTTGAAAGTGGGGACACAAGGAGATGACAGTGAAGGCCCCAAGGCTATAAATGACTCACTCATGGTCAGATGAAGAAAAGCAAATCTTAGAGGAGAAAAAGGGATAGATACTTAGAAGTACAAGCACACCAGTTTAAATTGTATCATCATTCTAACATTTTTCTCCCTAGAATATAGTTCTTTCTTATATTTTCTTTTCCTGTAACAATTAGACCTACAATAATAGTAATTTTTCAATAGAGTTTTAAGATTTTAATTACACTATCAATAATTTCTCGACTTCAGGGGAAACTGAAGATTTCTATGCACTTATTCTCATTTAGCACAGCACATGGACTTACATTAGTGAAAATGCCATCACCCTAAAATCTAGAAAACCAAAAAAAGTTCATTATATAGTATCCACTTCTCTGTAAATGAGATCTATTCATTTAAATTCTAGTCTGAATTGTAGAATTTACTTTTTGGGCTATGTACATATAAAATACCCTAAAGATACTGGTCAAGGTTAAGTCCATAACAATTCCTTTAATCTACTTCATTGGAACAACACTGGGTTTCAATTGACACAACAGTCTGTGTCAATAACTTAGCATTTCATAGGATCATAGAATGGTAGGGGTTCAAAGGGACCCCTATGTATCATCTAGTCTAACTCCCCTGTTAAAGTAGGTCCATCTAGATGAGGTCACATAGCAATGTGTCCATTAGGGTTTCGAAAACCTCCAGAGAAGGAGATCCCATACCCTCCCTGGGCAGCCTGTGCCAGGGCTCCCTCACTCTTACAGTAAAAAAGATGTTCCTTAAGTTTAAATGGAATTTTTTGTGTTAAAGTTTTTGTCTGTTACTGTGGTAGTTTGACCCTGGCTAGATGCCAGGCACCCACCACGCCACTTAATCACCCACCTCCTCAGCAAGCCAGAGAAGGGGAGAAAATAAGACAAATGTCTCATGGGTTAAGATAAAAGCAGTTTAAAATAGAGATAGAAGAGCCACGCGCGCAAGAAGCAAAGCGAAGCAGATAAAGCTGTTACTCTCTACTTCCCATCAGCAGTGATGTCCGGCCACCTCCCGAGTGGGAGGGCTTCAGTACGAGTGACAGTTGCTTTTGGAAGGCCCAGAATGAATCTTGCCTCCCCTCCTGCTCCTCTCCCCCCAGTTTATATTACTGAGCTGACGTCATATGGTATGGAATATCTCCTTGATCAGCCTGGGTCAGCTGTTCCAGCCATGGTCCCTCCCAAGATCATGTCCACCCACCGCTGTTGGTGAAGGTGGGGAAAGGAATGCTGGAGGGACAGCCTTGATGTTATGCGAGCGGTAGTCATAATATTGATATCAACAACAAGCACAGCACTGCAAGAGCTACTGTGGAAAATCACTACCATCCCAGACCTACTACAGTTACTCCTAGTCCTGTCACTGGATACAACAGAAAAAAG
>WBNH01011344.1:0-17620 GCA_013401255.1 Urocolius indicus | reverse complement strand
GTCCTTGTTGAACCTCATGAAGTTCCTCTCTGCTCAACTCTCAGGCTGGTCGAGATCCTGCTGAATGGCAGCACAGTCTTCTGGGGAATCAGCCAATCCTCCCAGTTTGGTGTCACCCGCAAACTTGCAGAGGGTACACTCTGTGCCCTCATCTAGGTCACTGATAAAGATGCTGAACAAGACTGGCCCCAGAACCAATCCCCGTGGAACCTCACTGGCCACAGGCCTCCAATTTGACTCAAACTTGACTCAGCTCCATAGATCACTACCCTCTGGGTTCTGTCATTCAGCCAGTTCTTGATCCACCTCACTGTCCACTCATCCAACACACACTACCTGAGCTTTCCTATTGAGGATGTAATGGGAGATGGCATCAAAAGCCTTGCTGAAGTCAAGGTAGAAGACATCTATTGTTCTCCCTTCATTTACCCTGCCAGTGATATCATCGTAGAAGATTATCTGGTTGGTCAGGCAGGATTTCCCCTTGGTGAATCTGTATTGACTCCTCCTGATGACCATCTATTCCTTCATGCGTTTATAAATGACCCCAAGGATGAGTTGTTCTGTCACCTTTCCAGGGATGGAGGTGAGGCTGTAGTTTCTTGTGTCCTCCTTTTTGCTCTTTTTGAGGACTGGAGCGACACTGGCCTTCCTCCATTCCTCAAGCACCTCACCTATATTCCTGTTGAATAATGACATCAATGACAGTGAAACAGCAAATGGCCCAGGTTAAATAGAATATATTTCAGATCTGTTGACATAGATTGGCAAGGATGCGACTTGAGAGCTTGATACTTCCTCGGTACAGCACAGAAATGTCTACTAGTCCTAAGCTGATATATAAATGTAGGGACTGAAAGAGTATAGCTTAAAGTAAAGCCTATTCAAGTACTTCTAATTCTCCTGTCTGATGTCGAAATAAATACTAGCTCAACTGTGTGCATTATTTTCTTTGTACCAAGAGTCTCCAGCTTCTGACAGTGCCTTCAGCCACAAAAGGCTAAATACAGCAGTTCACTAAAAAGAAAATATTTCATTTAATTCAAAGAAAAGATAAATTTATGAAAATTATATGTAGTCTGCTTTAGTGGCATCCATTATAATGTGGAAAAAAATATGATAACAGATGCTTTATTCCTATCTCTTTACCAACTTTTGCCAGCTGCTGATAGTAAGAACTGTATATGTCAATCAACACATAGCCAAAGTGTTGTGCCTGGTCTCTGGACAGCAGCAGTTTTTATCAGCTCCTTTTGTTTTTGTTATTTTGAGGTGGTTTTTGGGGTTTTTTTTTGTTTGTTTTTTGTCAATGCTAAGTAGGCAGAACTACAGACAAGTTAAAGTAGATTATGTGTAAAATATGATCAGATATTCCTCCATGGACTACAGTTGTCCCTCTTAAAAAGCATACTTCTCCCTCAACAAATGCATACATGGCAGCTTCAGTAGCTGTTTTTAAACTTAATGAGAAAGACTTTCTTCTTGTTAATATTTTTGTTTGTAGGGTTTTTTTTATCCTAATGAAATCTAGAAAAGCAGTGATTGCAGACATCCTTCAGTCTTTCAAATGTCTGTGAAAACCTTCCCTATGAGACTTTATACACAGAATCACAGAATGGTAGGAGTTGGAAGGGCCCTCTACAGACCTTTAGGGATCTCTAGAGGTTTAAGGCCTATGTTCTGTTGTTTTGTTTTGTTTTTGTTGAGTGATTGTTTTGTTTTATTTTGTTTTGTTTTGTTTTGTTTTCCAAAAAGGAGATTATTTAAGATATTATGCTTTAGTTTGCATGTTAAATCTAAGCAGCATCTTATCTGTCTGAGATGGTTATTACTGATCACATAGGTACCACTTCTACCACTGACAGATCACCTATGGTAGTATAACTTGTTTAAACCTTTAAGGCAATCTTTTTGACCCAATGCAATTTACTATGTTGTTGGTAAACTCTAAATCAATTCCTTTCACACCTGTGCCTGTCATCAAGTTATTTGAAAATCTACCTTAAAACCTTTCTTCTCCTACATCTGATATTTATTAAGGAAAACTTGTATTTATTAAGCTTTTATTCAAGTCTAATATATTAACATGAAAAACATCAATAAAAGTGTAAAAAAAATATCAACTCCAATATATGAACATACTAGAGAATTTGTAATACAGTATTGGGCATGAATGAGTAATAAGCAGACTCAATTTCAGCTTTTTTCACTCACATTGGAGCAATGATTCTAAAAACAAGATAAAAGGTAAATGAGGTGATTGAAACCTATCCCTTAATAAAAAAAAAACAATCAAAAGTAAAATATTTTATACAGTTTCATGAGCAGATAAAATATTGTGTAAATAACGTGTGTCCTAGTTTCATTTCTAATTTCCTACCATCACATAATAATATGCACTAAAGAAAAGATACAGTATAAAACAAAATTGTAAGAGCAACATGCTACGCTTTCAATCTGAGAAACCTTCAATGAAATACTTTAATTGTAGAAGGGCTGCCTATGAGTGTTTCTCTATTTTCCAGCTACACAAAGAATGTTTCATTCCAGACATCTGAAAAAAGTTTATCAGAAAAAAATCTATACCTTTCATTCCTACTTTCAAACATTTTACACCTACTTACCAAGACTCATACACTTGCCACATCTGAGAATGAAAATACTTCAACATGTCTTCAAACACATAAACAATTCTTTCAGATGGTATCAACTTTAAAAAAGAAAATTGCTGTGGGGAATAAGGAAATTGGAAGACAAGAGTGTGAACTGAGTAAACTAAGAAAAAGTCAGACTGAAGAGAAAACCAGACAATGTCTCTTGTTCATGGAAACTGAAGTTTTTAACCTCCTTCGCAAGCAATAACAAGGGATACTCAAAATTAAAATCTTCTCTGAAGATTTCCACAAAAAGAAAATATTTCACAAGATGGAGTACAGCTGCAGCTTGGTGGCCACTAGATGTGCCTGAGACTCACAGATCTGGAGTGCTGACAGCCTGATTGCTTCTTCCTATCTTAAAGCAGCACTCCATTTCTGCACACTTCTTACCATTAGGTTGCAAAGTTGGCAGTGAAACCTGTGACTCTTCTTGTTGCTATCTCTGATGATGAGCAAAGTCAACATGTCTTACTAGAGTCAGATACTTTCTTAAGGGAGTGAGAAGTGGCAAGGTTCAATGGGTTACAGTAGCCTAGGACCACTGTGATAATATCACTGTGGAACATCATGTCTCAGCCATCTGGGAAATGACAGTTTCATTAAAATATTTTAGAAATCTCAGTCCAAGTTTTTTCCCCTCTTCTATGGCTCCTGTAAGATTAGTAGTCAGAGATGGACAAAAAAAAAAAAAAAAAAAAAAGCAGATTCCAAAACCAAGATGATATCAAGATTTCTGTCTATCAGAGTAAGAGAACTGCATCTAGAACACATATATACAAGGGGAATACAAGCTACACGTCATTGAAAAGCAGGAACAGAGAGGCTGCAAATCTTTCAGTTTTGTTTCTCAGGAAATTAGCGTTGATACTATTAGTCACAGAAAACAGGTAAGGAAAAGCCCTAACAGTCCTGATCTGAACTACAATCCAGCTGTTCAGTGCCCTGCCCACAGCTACAATTTATTCCAGGGTTTTGTTATACCAAGTCTATCTGAGCCAATTAAACTTGACATTTTGCACACACACTAATTAAAATGAAAATGAAGGGATGAATTATGTTAGAAAAAATAGATTATGCAGGTTAATTAAGAAGAAAACATACCTAGACCCCAAGTTAACTCTTAAGCAGATTTTAAGCACAACCTGTTGTCGCAGCTGAATATGGAGTCTGGATAGACTATGATGCTTCAGTGAAAATGGCCTTTATCTATAGCAAATACTGGGAGGTCCCCAGGGAAGTACGTCTATAATTGTTCATCGACATTTAGAAATTTGAGAGAAATTAGTGAAGATCTATGTTTTATTCCTGTCTTTAAAATTATGCCTTATTCTTCTAACACACACAGTACTATGTCTCAGACTGGCTATCTACAAATTTGTCCTGGAATAATACATTTATCATAATTGTACTGCTTGTAGATTCAGCGTATCCATCTCATCTATAATTTTCAATGCTAAGTTACTGGACACTCAAGAGTCTAGACTGCTCCTCAGAGAATTTACCTGATCTTTTGTCCACAAGAGAAAATGAGAAAAAAAAATCAGTCAAAACAAGCTCAACTCCATGAAAATGATCTTACCTGTATATATACACTGATGGGAGAGGAGACTGAGGGGGGACCTCATTAATACTTATGAATATTTAAAAGGTGTATGTCAAGAGAATGAGGTGTCATCTTTTTCTGTAGTGTACGGTGATAGGACTAGGGACAATGGAAAAAAGCTGTGTCATGGTTTTGTGTGGAGCCATTTCTGGTAATGGGGAAGGGGCTGTAAGATGGCTTCTGTAGGAAGTTGCTCTAAACTCTAAGTCAGATCCATTTCTTGGGCAGAGCCAATTAAGTGCATCCACGATCACTTTTTAAGAAGAAAAAGCTGGAAGAGGAATGTTCTTCCTGTTCCTTCTTGTTCTGCTTTTCCTCTTTTCCAGCTGGTGGTGTTGCAAGGAGTTGGAAGAGAGAGCGAAGCAATCATGCAGACCAGGGTCAGTAAGGAAAGAGAGGAGATGTGCTGGAGCAGAGACCCCCTGTATCTGACCACATTCCTCGTTCCCTACACCTCCCTGAGCCATTGAAGGGGGAGGAGGTAGAGATATTGGGATCATTGAGCTGGGCCCGGGAAGAAAGTAGGGATGAGAGAGGGAAATCTTCAAGTACTGGTTGTATTTTTCTCATCATCCTGTCCTGTTTTTGCTTTGTGTTTTGGTCTATTTCTTGTAAGTAGTATAATAAACTTTTCTTACTTTCCTCTCTAAGTCAAGTACTGGAGTCTGTTTTGCCTGGAACCATAATTGGCAGTGAGCCCACCCTGCCCTTGTCTTAATCCACAACATCCTTGGTTATCTTTTTTCCTCCCATCTCACTGGGGCTTCCTAAGGAGAGTGGGGGTGGATGGATAGTGAGCAAGAGACTCTCATGGTGCTTCAATGCTGGCTGGGCAAAATCATTACAAGATGGAACACAAAATGTTCCACTTAAAGAAAACTTTTTTACTGCGAGGTTGAGGGAGTCTTGGCATAGGCTGCCCAGGGAAAGTCTGGAGTCTCCTTCTCTGGAGGTTTACAAAACTCACCTGGATGTGTTCCTGTGCGACCTGATCTAGATGGACCTGCCTAGGGGTGGGCTACATGATTTGTTGAGGTCCCTTCAAATCCCTACCATTTTATGATTCTATGATTCTATGAAAGTGTATGTTCAAAACTTGGAGAATAATTAGGCCAAGATAAAATGTATGCAAAATAGCCCTTCGTCAGCACTCTTCCAAGGTAATATTTCTCTGTCTTTGAAGTAATGCATTTATAAGCACCGTGTCACATTTAATTTTTTAATGTACACTTGGAATTATAATTATGTTCCTGATGTACTTTTAGTAAGCAAATGCAATTAGAGCTTTTAAAAACGAGTTGAAACGAAACCAGCCCTCCAGAATTCATACAAACGTACTTCCACTTTCCATTTTCTGGGTATAGGAGGAAGATAAGCTTAAAAGGGATTAGTCAAGGCAAGGAAAAGAGTTCAGCCTGCAGGGAACTTTCAGAAAGGAGTTCAGGGTTGCAGGAGGAGAAATCTGAGAAAGTGTTTCAGTATTCCAGTCTGTGTGAATGTTAGCTTTGATTGCAGTAACTCTGTTCATACATTGTGTCATTTCCTTGAGTCATTTAATGTGCTTTTATGTATTATATAAAAAGAGAAGAGATAAGATAGTTGCTACAATACCTGATTTAGAGCTTCATTCCTAGTTTTACTGCAGAATTCCTGTGTAAGCTGGACAACCAATTCCAATAAAGAATTTTTAAAGCCAGTCAATGCACCGCTGTATTAATGTGCAGACAGGTGCTTTCGAAAACACAAAGCCACCATCTGCATCTTTAGATTGCTAAATGCTTGAAAATCTGGCTTGCTATTTCACTGAATTGTAGAACCATCTGTAATATAGGAAATAATCACATTCCTTTTGTCCTAGCTTTTGTCCATTTAGATCTGCTCTTTCATTAGACCTGCCTTCTCAATATATATATGTCTCTAGTATGATGTTTTATTTTAGTTGAGACATCTAGTCACTGTAAAGGAAAAAAAAATTCTCAGTGAGAGTTCACAGAGCAAAAGAGATTATTTCCTCGTTATACAGTTGTACTAATTTAATGTACAAGCAGAAGCATTGCCATTCTTATATGAAGTAAAAAAAAAAAAAAAACACCAAAAAAACAACAAAGCAAAGAAAAAAGAAATAATATGAATTTAACACTTTCAATTGGAATTGCTACTTTGACCGAAACTCAGAAAGCAAGCAGAAAGCAGATTTGATGTGGAAGGATAGAACCATAATTAGTAGAAAGTGGTTACATCTTTGACACTACCTAGAGAATTATTTAAGTTCTTATTGAGCAAATAACTCCGTTAGTGAGGGAACAGTAAGAGTTCTAAAGAATTAAGAAAGTTATTTTCCAGCTTCCCAGATGCTTAGTTTAATAAACAGAATTTAACTTTCCTTCAATAACTTCTACTATGCCTCTTTTCCCCAGTGGTGAGAACCTAGGTCAACCAGAGGTCATCTTTCCCTATATTTTAAAGTTACTCTCTCAACTATCACACAGTTTCTGTGTATATCTAAATTCTCTTTACTGTGTTCAGGCTAAAAATTTAAGAAACATTATAACAGAATCTCCAAGTGCACTGGGTTTCTCAAATAATTACACAACAAAACAAACAAGAACATTCATTTGAACAGGGGAGGAAGTGAGAGTCCATATTGATAAAACGTGGAAGATGTTTTAATTTTTACCATTTTACAATTGTTGCTGATGCACATTTACCCACTTCCTGTATTTAGGACCAGGGAAGATATGAAAAAGAAGGCTAAGTGCTACCAGCAAGATAACAGATCACAGCTGAATGAAGTAACAGGATGGCTGAAATTTGCAAGAAAGTAGTTTCCCCAGATCTTTGGAGATTTACATGCTCAGAAGAATGATAAAGGACTGATGTAAATGCCTTTTATGGCAGAACCTATAGCATAATGCAGCTTGAATGGACATATAACACTAAGAAAAATGTAAATATTAGGTAAGGAAAAGAGCTATTTAAACTAAAGAACATATAAACTGCTCCTAAATTTAGGGCATTTGTAGTTGTGAGAAGATTCATGTTCTAGAACATCCTCCTAGTGGATTTCAGGTTAGTCTTTGAGTGACTTTAAACTGGGATGCCGCTTGTCTCCATTGGCAGAAAACTGGATTCAGTGTTCTACAAAGTCACTCCAGTCCTAGGCTCTGTATGCTGAGGTATGTTGAACTCCATATTACCTTCTGACTAAATTATAAAGAGCACTCAGTAATAGTCAAAAAGTTGAGTAGGAAATAATTTGATTTTTCCTATTTTTGCTTGGACCTGTATTTTTCTTATACTATGCAACGTGAAAAAAAACCTTACTTTTACAATTATTTTGCAAAGTCTTCCAATTTTTTTTCATCTATTATATGTCACTAGAATAAAAACTACAGCTCCTGAAGTTTTGGAGCACAAGAAGCAAAGCAGAGATTTTATCTGAATTTCAGCTCTCAGAATTCATCTTACATTTAAAGTCATCAAACATACCAAGCAGATCACCATTGGGCACACGCATAAATTGCATTAGCACGCTTCAGCTGGCAGGTAAGCCACTGGGCAAATCATCAGTACAAACCTCTATGTATAGCAACCATCTTTCTCAATAGACTGGACTTTCTTAGCATCCTTAATATCTTTCTTAGTATCTTGTTTCTATCAGTTTGAAAAAAAGCCTCACTGCAGTGCAGTAATGCCATATAGACTGACTTCAAGACATTAATTCTTACCAGTGGAAGTTCAAAAACATTAAAAACTTAAATATTTTCAGTGCCTGGAGAGATGCTGCTGAGAGGTGGACACTAAATTTCAAGAAAAGCCATGAGTGAATGAGATCTAGTCCACAAAATTCTTTCCATAGTGAGAAGACAATATAATTTGTTTTAAACAGACAATGCCTTTATACTAATGTGTCCTTCACATTCTTTTCAGTACTGTATATATATAAACATTTGATCACAGATATATATAAAATAAAAATAATTAATAGCTCATATTTGTGAAGATTAATATTTGGTATCCTATAAGAGTTCAGTGGATTGATATTTTACTGCTGTCATTATCAGTGACGTGTTAGACATATGAAGAAACTATCTTTTCTCTGAAAAAAAAAATGTGGTTTTATTATTACTCTGCCTACAACTGAAGCAGCGTGGCTTCTGACTGCAAACAAGATGATGACTGAATTAGTAAATCCATTCAGAGACAACCCAGGGCCTGACACTGTGCTGTAATTACACATAAACCATCTCACATTTCTTCAGATGTGTATCTTTGTTCTTCTAATGTTCCTCCCAAGCATAATCAAATATTACATTTACTTTGTCAAAAACATGAGGAAAAAAGATTTAACAGAAAGGAACAAGATTCTATGTGATTAAATTTGGTGCAAGGAGACAAAATGGCTTTCATGCTAGTAACAATCTTCCTTATAGCAGGGATTCTCAGGTCTGTGGAAACCTTTTGGCCTGGAATTTTAACAGTCATTAAGGGACTGATGTCCTGCTTGTCCACAGATATTCACTGGCTAATAGCACTTTAATAAAATTGCTAGGTTCAAAGGCCTGGTTTATTTCTCAGCTTCCTGCAATCTGACAACAGTGATGACATACTCCATGCAATTAACTCCAAGACCAAATTTCAATATACAGTGCTGTCATGGTTTTGGCCCAGCTGGAAACAAAGAACCACAAGCAACTGCCTGCTCACTCCTTCCACTCTCGACAGGACAAGGAAGAGAAAAGTTACTGAGGGCCTTTGGAACTCTCTAAGGTCAGGGAGGACTCACTCACCAGTTACAGTTCCAGGCAAAACAGATGAGACTACTCTGGAATGGAGGCCTCCCTGAGCTGCTGGCTATTATCAGTCCAGCCACTGCCCTCTGTGGATCTGAAGGGAGCAATTGCTCTCTCACCATGGGTTGCAGGGAAATCTCCCCTCCTCCTCCTTTCCTCTTTGCTGACTATGGGGTCCACATAGTCACGTCCATCTTATCCCACCTTTCCACCTCCTCTTACACACTACACATTTTCCTTCTTACATAGTGATGGCAGAGGCAGATTGGCCCAACTGAGTCAGAGATGGGTCAAAATCAGAGCTGGAGGAAGTTTTGCAAACTGTTTTACAGGTGCAGCACTGCATCCACTTCATTCTGTTACCAGGCAAAAGCTGCTCCACACAAATCCAACACAAATATGCACAGAAATACTATGCTAAAAGAACAGCAAAATATAAGAAACACGAGAACTAAGATATTTTGTTCAAGATTTTACTCAGTCTTCCCTCCTTTCTTGAAACAAGGATTATTGATGCAGTTAGGACTCTACCAGTATGTGATGATGAGCTAATGAATAATGGGTACCATTTTGCTTTTGTCATAGGACTCTGACATATTCAAAGCACAATAGGCTTCCATGATTAATTGAAACTGTTCAGTGAAGATTATTTTCTGTAAGTTCTTGGCATATGCAGGTCTTTTCATCTTCCTTTCCTTTCTAGGAAATTCAAGTTTGAGAACCTACAGCTCTTTGCCATAGTTCTGTTTTTCATGTGAACAAATATAGAAGCATCTCTAGATTTTTTAAAATACAGAAATCAAAGCTCAAAATGTAATAGAAAGACTTTAGGAATTACAAATAAATTAACAAGCAAGCAAAAACATCACTGTGAATGGAAGTTCAAAGCCACATTGAGAAGGAGAAAAGTCTGAGCTGGAGAAGGTGCCTAATGTTTTACATTTCTACCATAGATAAAGATTAGTGGTAGTGGAACTACTCTTGAGAAGAACTTGGGTCAGACTGCATGAGTCCCTGCAATGAAGAGTCAGGAATTTGTATTGCCTCATGTACAGTGTTAGGTGGAGAATAGTTTTGGTTCACCTTGATGTAGCAGTTTTGTGTCTTCAATACTAACTTTGCTCTATAGTTGCAGAACATCAACAACTTACTGGTTTTGAGTTTCATAGAGTTTCCATGAGACAGGACAATGATTTTACTCCTTTTCTACAGCATATATAAAAAAGAAGAATATTTTACTTAAAATGAAGAAAACATATTCATAACTGTCACCTTAACCTAGTCACATCATTCCAAATAAAGACAATCGAAATTATACAGGAGGTAGCTCGGTAAGAGGGTTTAACTCCGTGTAAATTACTTCAAATTTCCACATGTTCTCAGATCGTGAAAAACCCAGCAACTTCTCATATTCAGCTAACTTTCTTTTCCTATAAATTGTTTGTACAGAGTATTATGCCTTTTACTACTGATTAAATGTACTTATTAAATACAAAGTAATATCTAACCAACCCTACAAATAATCATGAAATGAACTGATTCAATATCAGAAGATCTCTAACGCTTTCTAATTGATTTTGTAAATCTCTGTTTTGTGGAATCTTTCCACAGGGGAATATAGATGGAGAAGTGCTGCTTGGTCCAAAAAATACAACTGAAGAACTCACTGTACAGTAGTTTATCAAGCAACTCTGGAGTATCAATTGTAACATTCCTAAATCAAGATACGCAGAAAAAAATCACATAAAAGTTGAATTGAAAGTATATACTTCAATGTATTACAGTCAGCTTTAAACTGACAAAGTCATGTAACACAAGAGAGGATGTAAACTTGAACAAAATTTTGTGCTTATAAAACCTTTCCTCACACTTTCCTTGTCTTTTTTTTTTTTTTTTTTCTGATTTGCTGTATACTTTTAAAGCCTGGCTTTCCTAATCAAAATGTAAGATTTAATAAAAGCTGCAGCTGAACAGAACAAAATTACAGCATTCTCTAATATCACAAACATAATTAACTTTGAATTATGTGAATTAACCATGCCTGACAAATTATCATTCAGCTCTGAAATTAAATTCTTTCATACCATTAGATTTGTTTGTTAAGCTCAAGTAGGCAAAAGCAGTATTTAATAAAGTAATAACGATGTTTTGCTGAGAATGTTTTTGAGATATATATATATATATGGATTTATCCAAAATAAATCATAGAAATGCTATTATTAGCTTTTTGGAAATACTATATAATGAGAATTCAGCATTATAATAATACAGAAAAGTTTTCTGTCACTACAGGTTACTCTGTTAAACTTTTTCTTTTTTCTTCTGATTACTGCTTTATGTTGATTTGGTAATTTTGTCCTTTAACTATACATGCAATGCACAGCATAAATATGTTCAACAAAACACAGCTATCGACTATTCAAGTGCTTGTAACCTGAAACAGCTGGGCAAATTTTTACCACTTCAGAGTTATTTCTAACAGTATACTGCATTGAATTGTAGTTCTGTAGTTATTGGCTACCTCATTTTTCACCCTTCTTCAGACTGACAGTTTGATTGATGGTTATCATGTTCTTTTCTGTTTCTGACTAAACTTATATTCATAAGATAGAAACTTTTCAGTGTTTTGGAAACAGACCTTGGAAGGATGAGTACAAACAACAGAGAAAGGATTCTAAAATATTTCTGAAGGCTTCTAATAAGCCTTCTAGGTTTTAAGCCTTATACCAATTCAAACCAACAAAAGTACTTTTCTCTTAAGCTAATATTACATGAAAGATAGCAAGTGTTTCACAGTAAGCTTTTCCGTATTAATTCAGTAATAATCTTGTATAAAGAACAGAAGTAGATGAACAAAAGACTTTAATTGGTGGTATTACAAATACAATGCCTCTGCACTCTGGAAGAGTTTATATTACCAATCTCAAATTAATAAATGTTCTGTTCTGACTCACTGGTGATATCCACACAGAAATCCATCAGCAAATGCTTGCAAAACAATTTCTCACAGCAACCCTACCAAAGAATTCCTGTAGAGCTTCATATTTCAAAAGCTCTTCATGTTTTTTATTTTTGTTGCAAAAAATTCTTAGGGGAGTTACAATGCTTGGTTTTGTTACTTAAGAACTGTTCCCATCACTCTTCCCCAAAAGTGATAACTATTTTCAGCCCCTTATTTCTGACTAATCTCATTGCTTCTAATTTTGTAGTTTTTGGAAAAAAAAATCTTCTGATTTTGGGAGACTTCCAGAAGAGAGTCTGTTTGGAGCTGCATTGTTCCTAGAAGAGCTTTGGGAATGTTTCTGATGCAAGTATAAGTTTGCTTTTGGCTCTCTTCTGCACAAACTGACGCTGAAGGGTAAATGTAGGGCCAAGGCACTGGCTGTGTTTTCTCCTTCAATGATACATTCAGGAATGAATGGATCTCTGTGTATTTATATTGCTTAGTAGTACTGAGTGACTTAAACCTTCCTGAGGCTGTGGATCCCACAGAGTATAGCAGAGGGTGCTGCGACGGAAACATTCATAATTTATATCTGTCAAGCTGGACAACAAACAGTGGAGTCTGAGATACATGGCAAAGAACAATGTATTTCCACCAATTCAGTTTTCCATTTTCAGAATTTAATGTCTCAGGTAAAGCAGGAAACATTCTAAACTATGGAACATGTTAGTTATAAACAGTTAGAGTATAATATAAAGAATTTATCTATTTCAATGGGTTCAAACAGAAGAATTTTATGTAGGCAAACAGAAGTCTATACAGCTTACTTAGCAGATAATGACATTGTGTCTTTTAATGTTTCACACTTGTTTCTTCCTGAAATTAAGGACAGTTTACGTTTGCAACAATATTTAAGGAAAATAACATATGTAACGTTGCCACTGTTGCTTCACTCTTAGTAAAACCCACCTACACTAAAACTCCCACTCCCATCTGAATTAAAAGAATAATTTAAGCTTTGTTTTAGAAGGGAAGGTAGCGAAGTCTAATTTAGAGTGATTGTCAGATAACGGAGGACATCAGTATCATTGGATTAGATTAAACTGGCCTCAACAAATTTTGAGCACTTTTGTGATTTGATTTACTCTGTGCTTATGGATGCCATCAGAGACATCCTGAAAGTATTTTGTTAAAGACAGATAACATTCCAGTCTGAAATAGATCAATAAATTAAAGTTATTACTGATATCACCTAGTGCACTCATCAGTGTTAAAGCTAAAGGAAAACTCCAATAATGAAATATTTCAGAGTACAGTGGTCAATAAAGAAGTATTTCCAAACTTCTAAATAAAACATTCCTTAACTAATCCATAAAATGTCTTTCTAAAAACTTAATTACTAAACTATCTTAGATTATAATAAAAATTTACATAATGCATAATGATGTACTGTATTACTGATAGATCTCATACGAATATATAGTGAGAATGTGGATTTTTCTAACAAAAGAATATCAATATTTTTTTCTCTGTCATTTCATTTCTTTCTTTAATAAAATTTTCCTGTATCTGGCTGAAATCCAGACCTTTGTAAAATTCTATATAAAGAGTTGCTGAGCTTTCATATTCAAGAAATGCTTTTAAAACCTTGCTAAACTTGTTTCCCTGAAGCTACCTGCGGCCTTTCTTACATCTATTCCTTGGTATAGATCAGTCAAAAAACACAATGTATACCTTGCCTTGCTCTTTTTGTTTTTGGTGGTGGGGAGGGGTGGGGTGAATCACGTTGCCTGTGCACAGCATAGGTGGTGAGATGTTTTTATAAATTCCCTCTCCAGTCTCAAGAAGGTCTTGTGAGTTTGTCAAACAGACATTTGCAGTTTAAATTGAATATACTAGCCTGAAATTAGTTGTTCACAAGGTAGCGTTGTTTATCTTCCAGTCTTCTTTTTATCTCTTCAGCTTGTGTAAGCAGAAAAGAGGACATGAGAAACTCAGATTCTTTAAATCTTTTTGTAATAAAATCATCAGTAGTTCTTGGATATCACAGAATCACTTAATGGTAGGGATTCAAAGGGACCTCTAAAGTTTATCTAGGCCAACACCTCTGCTCAAGTAGGTCAGATAACTAACTCCTAGAGCTTCTTTTGAGAATTTGGTGTAAAAGTATGAAAAGCAGGAAGGTAGGGTCTCCTGGATATTCAGAATACTAGGTCATTCTCTAGCACAAATTATGTTTCCAGTCTTTTGAAACACAGGACTCGACTAAGACAATGAGCTGGTAAGTTACAGCATAGTTCATTATCACCTCTGTTTGTAGGCAGGTGTTTTGGAGGGGACTGGATTGGGTAACTCTGTCAGCTTTTTTCCAACATAAATTATTTTGATTCTAAGTTTATGATTCCCACACTTTACAAGTGTAACTATAGCTGTCTACAAGTTCCAGACCCAGATTTAGAGGCAGTAACTTTTTTAGATGCCAAATTGAGTATTGCAAATAATTTTCCTACTGTTTCATGAGTATTAAGAGGTAATAAGGGAAGTAAATTATAAGAGAAAATTGAAATAACAGATTAATCTGTTACATATTTAGCTCATCCAAAGCTCAAACATTCACTTTAACACAATTAATACAACTATTGGACATTTAGGAGACATTGGGATATCTGTCACTTTGTTTAGAGTGTAAGGAAACTTCTACAGGTACTAAGATCTCAAGTAGATGAAGGAGTCATTTAACTGAGATCTTTTGTATCTGCTTTCTCAGAACAGTTTCATAGTTCAAGAAATTTGCAAGGAAGCTAAGGCCAGAATTATAAGATTTTTCTTCCTGAAGAAGTCAACTTTTCCCAGTAATCTGCTCTGTCCACCAAAATAGGATAACCTGAGAGAAATTTGGTTTTGTTCCCCAGTGACTAACAAAAAAAAATGTTCAAATAATCCCAGGAGCAGAGATAAACTATTAATAACTATGAAGAACACTGTGTCAAACACAACTATCATAAAACTACAATTGTTCATCCCTAACGGTCTTCTGGGCCCCTAATGTGTTGGCCACCAGGAAGGTAAGCTACTCTTAACTTTGTACCAGATTACTTGCACACACTCTTTGGAAATTGTCTTTCTGGTCTCGTAAAGTATGTAAATTGAATTGCTGTTCAGGAGTTGTGGTCCCTGACATCCTGAAAGGATTCTTGACAGATCACACAAGACTTACTGACTTGGAAGCAGTCATAATGGAAAATACCGACAAATGTCAGATAATGACATTTTTCTTTCACTGAAATTCAAAGATTTAAACATCAGGTGAAAAATGAGGCACAGATGAAAACAAGGCAGCAACAAACAAACTAACAGTATACAAAAAGAGGAGGTGGGGTGACTAAACTCTGAAGGGGGAGGATTGGTAAAGAACAGGAAAAAAAACAATTTTCAAAACTTAATTTTTTTCAAAAATGGCAAAATATTTCAAACACTACAGAAAAGACTAAATCAAACATTCTGAAGCTCTATGGAATTGATCAGAAACATTTATAAGCATAATTCTGAATAATTTGAAAATTTCTGGTGAAAACTTAGAATTGACACAGACTTGCAGAAGTGCTACAGGTTTTCCTTTTTCTCATTAAAAATGGTTCATCTGGAAGCTTTCAGTTAAAAATAGGAAGCCTCTGGCAATTAATGACATGCAAGTCTTGCTAAGCATACACAAGTTCAACTCACAACTCACTGCTGAATGGCATTTTTTGAATATTTTCCTAGTTATATTCAGAGCAAACAGCTCACAAAAATGCTGAGATCAGAGTGCATTGACACAAATAAAGCAGTAGCAAATTGGAGCTAATAGTCTATTAAACAGCAGCTAAACTCCAGCCAAGAGAAATTTTGGGTATTCTGTTCTGAATAGAACCTGTCACACATTTCTGGCTTTTTGTTCAATGATGGTTTATTTTTAAATGATCTTACAAACAGCAGTGAGATTTATATATGTCAGACCACAAAACAGAACAAAACACCATGTGCGTGTGCATGCTAATGAACTATAATTACATAATTATTAGTATTATGCAAAACAGAAAAGCAGATGTGGTTTTTTGTCTTTTTTTTTTTTTTTTTTAATTAGGAGGCATTTCTGAAAGCAACCATAAGCTAACCTTGTATGAATTAGATAGAGGGCATCTAGTATATCACTGCTGCCTGTAGAGCAGCAGTAAGGAATGCTCTGCAACAAGAAATCAGAATTTTTCCTTAAAATAAGGAAAAGAATATAAAGGACACTTGTCTAACCCTACCTAGCCATGAAGTCTCAAATCCCAAGGTGTGGAAAGAAAGAGATTGTAATGGAAACAGGAAGTTAAGCATCAACAGTTCATCACAACAAGAATAAATGCTGTTGAACAAGCTCTGAAAAGGCTGTAAAACTGCAGTGGCATATATCCTGACACATTTTTCCCACAACAAGCAATAAAAGACTTGTAGGTAAAGAGTGTAAAAACTGAGCATGGACTGAATGGTAATGCTGACTGTGGTAGTTTGATCCTGGCTGGATGCCAGGTGCCCACCACACACCACTCTATCACCCACCTCCTCAGCAAGCCAGGGAGAGGGAGAAAATAAGGGTCTCGTGGGTTGAAATAAAAACAGTTTAATAAAGAAGCAGCAAAGCCACACATATGAGAAGCAAAGCAAAAGCAAATAAAGATGTTATTCTCTACTTCCCATCAGCAGCAATGTCTGACCACCTCCCGAGAAGCAGGGCTTCAGTATGTGTAATGGTTGCTTTTGGAAGGCCAAAAATGAATCTTACCCCCCACTTCCTGCTCCTCTCACCCAGTTTATATTACTGAGCTCACGTCATACGGTATGGAATATCTTCTTGGTCAGCCTGGATCAGCTGTCCTGGCCATGGTCCCTCCCAAGATAGTACCCATCCACAGCTATTGGTGAAGGTGGGGGAATGAACACTGGAGGGACAGCCCTGATGCTGTGCGAGCAGTAGTCATAATATTGATACTAACAGTAAGCACAGCACTGCAAGAGCTGCTGTGGAAAATCACTACCATCTCAGACCAATTTCATTGACATAATCTCCCACTTCCTGGAAATCAGATGTTTAGCAACTATTAGCTTCTTGAAGAAAAGTCTTTCTTTTTTTTCTAGTAAAAACTCCTTCAGTTTTCCTTCAGTCAAGTTGTAGCTTGGGAACATCTAAAGGCTTACATGTTTATATATTAATACATGACTCCAAGCAAGATTTGGTGATATCTATTTTTATTTTATGAAAAAAAAAATACTTAACCCTTTTCCATCCTCAAAGCTTGTCAAAATCCCTATATTACCATTACCACACATCATGTTTCTTTTCTGTTTATGATGTGCTCACTGCTTCTCACCCCAGTTCTCAAAACAGGACACCATTTCATCCTCCTCTCTGGCCTCTCAACCATCACACTCCACCCCACATCCAGTATCATACCCTTTCAGAGAAGAGTTAGCAGTGGCAACTGGAGCACACAATGCCTTTAGCACAGTGATTTGGTTTCTGCATCCTGATGCTTGATTTTAGGCTCTACATATTTACATATTTTTAGGCTCTACATTTGAGGCCTTCTACGAACAGCTG
>WBNH01011343.1:58626-68654 GCA_013401255.1 Urocolius indicus | reverse complement strand
TCCATTGAAACATAAGGAAAAACTCTGTCAGTGTTTGAGTGAGGGAGCCCTGGCCCAGGCTGCCCAGGGAGGGGGTGGAAGCTCCTTCCTTGGAGGGCTTCAAGGCTCACCTGGACACGTTCCTGTGTGACCTGATCTAAGTGAACCTGCTTCTGCAGGGGGGTTGGACTGGATGTTCTCTAAAGGTTCCTTCCAACCCTGCCTTTCTGTGATTCTATGATTATGTGATTCCCTACATTTGCCTCTTGGGGAATCTATCTTAGTATCACCAAAGGTGTCTTTTGAGGCACCAGGAAATTCAGGGATCATTGCCATAGGGAGAGAAGGGGACAGTGCTCTTAACCTGCTCCTTGTCATTAGGGCCCTTCCTAAATCTCAGCCCTTCACTTCCACAGACTTTGTTGTGCTCAGAAAATGTGCTGCCAGCTCAGCAGGGGAAAGAAGACAGATCCACATGACGTCCAGCTGCCCCATCAGTTCCCTGGATCATCCCCTTCTTCGTGGTTTTCTGAATGAAAAACAAATTAATGTGAAAAATATTCAAAGAGAAACATGGAGGCAAGTCTGCCCAAAGACCTGTATGTGTTTCTCACGTTGCAAAGGGGCTGTTTTATCCATCAAAAATCCCTGTTTGATGCAAATCACTCATTGCTGCTCTCAAGGATCCACTGCAGCTCCACAGGAGCTTTATTTAGCCTGAGCTGTTGGATGGACTCCGTGTGCCATTCCTCACTTACACACCAGCCCAAATCAGGAAGAATAGGGATACAAAGCCAAAATGACTAACAAATAAGCTTCTGTGACCTTAAAAACCTTACAGACACAACGTGTGTTAACAAAGCAAGGGGAGAGTGATGAGGATGAGGGCCTCAAAATCTTTGGGAAATGGCTGTTCAAAATGTGGGTCAAAGGGGGTTGTTCACATGTGCCTCCTGTTAGGACCTGTGCTGCAGGATGGAGGCAGTGAAACTGGTTGGTGGAAGCTGTGCATTTGCAAAGAGGGCTCTGAAAATGCTCTTGTTCCCAAAAGCCTCACTATTATTTTAAAGTGTAAATAAAACTAGCAGGATTTCCTTTCACTGGAGAGCTCTAAAGCTTCAGTCAGGAAGTATGAAATCCTACTCTGCAACCTTGCAATGATGATTCATGGGTCTCTTTCCATCCTCGAAGCAGTTCTGTGACATAAAATGTGTAACTGAGCGTTTGCTTTTCATTTAAAAGGTCTCATTAAGTCCCAGAACAAGCTTCTTCAGCCCCACCACAGCTCTAACACATCAAACCTAATAGAACCTCTCCACCATGGGGTGCCTTTAGAGGACACAGAGGCATCAAAAGGATCCTGCTGTTTTGCAAGACCAACATGTTTGTCTCTCTCATAAACATCATTCCAAGGCCCAGGTTTAGCAAAAGGATGAAGCCTGTGCTTACATCCATTTACCTGCCACAGAGACACTTTACCATGTGAAAGCTGACAGCACTTAAACCTGCTCGTAAAATCCAGCACTTACTCAGAGCTTTGCTGAAATGAGTTGCAGGATCAACGTCCTCATCCACTGTCCTTAATTAAGAGGTTCCCCTTGGTTTTAATAGGTGCTGCATCAGGCTCTGGCATGCTGTGCTTGATTTTGATTTCATGGTCATATTGTTATTGAATAACACCGTGGAGATCTCTTATTCCTCTCTCTGCAACGTTGCTCTTAGTTGCAACCCATTCTAAGTGCATAAAACCTCTGTACTTACACCCAGACTCATCCAATCCATCAGTCACAGAGCTGGCGTCATCCCTGTGGCTAAAAACAAAGGTGACTTTACCAAAACATCCCCATTCTGCCTGCAATTTCACATGGGTTTTGTGTGAGGAGGTGGGATTGCCTTTCTTTCACAAAACACAGAGAATCAGAGCATGGTAGGGGTTGGAAGGGACCTTTAGAGATCATCCAGCCCAATCCCCCTGCCAAAGCAGATCCCACCTAGGTCAGGTCAAGAAGTTGTTAACAAGACAGCGAGGATGAAAATGTGAGTGGAGAACAGCAGATGCTGTACCTAGTGATGTCTCTGGGTTGTGGGTGATCTGTGGAAACACACATTTAGTGAAGTCATTGGGGCAACAGCCTTGCCTGGGAAGTGAAAGTGTGGATTTTTGACTCAGTTTTGACCCTGGCTCAACATCACTCAAATAACTGTGATAAAGGGGAGAGTGCTGAGTGGCATATTTGGGTGGGATAACGTAGCACACGCTACTCTTGTCCTCAGCAGAGAAGCTCTTACACATCTCTCTTTTTGCTTTTCTGGCCAGTCTTGCAGCAGCAGCTCTTGCTTGGAGTTCCTATGTGTCAACTGTCCCATTTTTGGCTACGAGAGCTCTGAGGTTTTCAGCTGAAGATGGGAAACTTGCAGCTTTGTGGTTTTTGGGGTGTATGAATACGAAAACCAGGGGATTTTCACTCTGACCCTGAGTCCCACAGCATTCCAGGACGTCTGCCCGATCCCAGCAGGGTGTTTATGTCAGAACCAAGCCACTAAATACCAGACCACCTCCTCTTTCTTGCTTTTGTTTGTGTTTTTCTGGCTGGTCCTGCTCCCCTCCAGATTTTGCAGAATAACAGTTGAAGACAGCAATGCCCAAGAGCAAAAACAAGGTAATTACACTGTAAGCCAGCCCTCATGTAACTTGTAAACTTTATGATCTGGCACTTTTATGATGTATTTATAACCCAGGGAAAATGCCTAACTAGAAAGAAAAGCCCAGCAATTCTGCAATGGGCAATTATGGGTGTCAGTAAAATGAGAGATTTCCAAGAAATGTCCTTTTTTTTGGCCTCCTTCTCATTATCCACTGCAGAGGATGACATTGGTTCCATTAGGTTTCTTGCTCTTTCGCTGTTCTCTTGAAGGAAGAGGTCATTTGTAGACATCAGGCTGTACAATGCAAGCTGATGAATGCTGGTCTGAATAACCCACTTGCCATTCAACACCATTTGTCTTTCAGAGGTGTTCTATGTCGAATTCCTCCTTTCCCAGACATCCAGGGCATATTTGCTCCGTTTCTTTGCTGCCAATAACACAATATTGGAAATATGTGGAAATGAATCAGGCAGAAGGTGGCTGATGTTGTTTTCTAGAAGCTGCTCAGGCTGTGTTCTCATCCAAAATAAGTGCTAAGTCTTGGTGACCACAACTGTCATCTCTCTATAATTGCTCCTAATTGCTCCCACTTTGTGGATGGCATCTTCAAAGTGAGTAATGAAAGAAGCGATAGATTCGAAGGGGCAGAGCTTGGGACACTTTCCTCAGAGGAGTAAACTTGTTCAGTTTAATCCCTCCATAAAAACAGTGATGATATTTTAAGGCATTTTTTGCTGAGATCCAAGTCCTAAACCACAGTCCAGCAGAACTTCTGCTATCGGTGAGGTTTACTTAATAGCTCCACAACCTGTGCTCACATCCCACTGTACGAGGGGAACAGAGTCACTTCCACAGGGGAGATTCTTCTGCAAGCCAAGGGGTTAGATTTTTAGCAATGGAGATTCTAGTTTCAATACCCAGGGATAAGGTTATTGTGTGTGTGTGTGCGTGTGTGTGGCAATATCCATGAATGATGAAATGAGGGGTTTTTATGTTTGTATATGGTGCTGGGATTCGTTGAACCAACACATTCNAGGGCTGGAACTGCAGCAGCTTCAAGGGCTTTAACAACCAAAATGTTTCAACAATTCCAAGATTTGGGCTCCAGTCACGTCTGGAACAAGCCTGCACACACCATCTTGCTGTGCCAACTGTCACACTGAAAGTGGTGACCCATTCACACACTAAAAACCACACGCTGAGGTTTTTCAGGGACAGACCTGGCATTGCCTGGTGCCACGTGCTGTCTTCTCTGTTGAAACCAGCAGGAAGCCAGGATGCTCTTGCCTCACTCAAGAAGCTTTCAGCATCTCCCAGGGCTTATTCTGCAGGCCAAAGCCCTCTGGATGCAGCCCACAGAGCTGCTGCTGTCAGGATGACAGACCATCTGCTGAATCCCAACCGGTGATGCTTCCTGCTGCAGTAACCACAGCCTGGTCTGGACTTGTTTCAAGGTTTCCAGATGCTTTTTTGCATTAGCACAGTAATCAAGCCCTTCTCTGTGCTTCAACTCAATGCTCCTGAGCTTTGTCAGGTGCACATCTTGTTGGTTCATCTTTGATCTGATGCATAGGTGACACCAAAAGCCTTGATGGAATAAACCTCAAAGCTGAGCATCCTGGAGCTGTTAATGGAACAACAACAAAAAAAAAGGGCTGCCCTCAAATGAAGAACCCAGATAGAAAATGGAAAGGAGGTTACCTGGCAACATTCCTGTCCAATTAAAGCAAATTCATTGTCAAGTTTTCTTCCTCTCTGCTGCTCTGTTGTTAACGGAGCGGTGCACTCTGGCTGCTGTGTGAGGAAGGGGTGCTGGGAATGGCTGAGAGGAGGAGAGAAGCTGCCTCTGAAAACGTGGTTTCTTGTGCAAAATAAATTCCCAAGTGCTGGTTGCTGGCTCTGCTCTGCAGGAGCTGGCAGGAAATTCCTGCTCTTGGAACAAAGGGGCAAAATGATGGCAAAGCAAAAGCAAATGTGTAGGGTCAATGAGTTTCTAGCTGCTGGTGCTGGGTACATGTGAAATGCTTGCAGGAAAGGAGACACCATGGGAATGTGAATTTGCAAAACACTGTTTAGCACTGTGCTGTTTTCTCTATAAATAGAAGCAATTCTCTGCTTCATACTGAAACACACACACACACACACAAAAGCTGTATCTCTGGATAATCACAGGATGCTTTTCTGCCCACAACCTGATCATATGAATCTCCTTTTTTTTTAAGCAAAAACACCACTGAATGCATGCAATAAGTGAGTTTGAACTGCCAGGAGATGGACAGAACTGAACTAAGATGATGGAAGAAAAAAGGAGGGGAAACATTGGAACTGGAGATAAGCATTCGGCACATGATTTGCCAAAGAGATGGTGCTTCTCCTCCTGTGGATCAACCTCTCTCACCCTGTTTCTGAAGGAATAATCTGTTCAAATCACAGTGATTTGGGAAGAGAAAGTCGGTCTCTTTGCAAAGCCCCACTGAACACAGCCCACTGCTGCCTGCATGCTTGCACTCATGAGAGGGCTCCCGGCTGGGGCTTCAGGGGAAGGAGAGGAAATACTCAGCTCCTACAGAGCTGAGCATTCCCACAGCTCCCAACAATCTCCTTCAGCCACAGGGCTCAGACCTTTGCAGGCTTGAGCTTGACTGTTAAGGAAATACCAACTGCAAGAGACGAAGTTTGATGTGCAATTCAGCGGTTGCATAACTCGGGCTCAGCTTACAGAGCTATTACAGCTCTCTCATACTTTCTGTAATCAACTTTGAGCTAAATCCTGCAGCCCAAGCTCAGGCAGGGCTCCTACTCTAGCTTTAGGGAGAGCTTGTCCTGTGTGAGGGTAAAGCTCTGAGTTAAGGAATGGAAAAAGCAGTGTACTCATTCAAACCCAACAACTGTGACAGTGATGTGCAAAGGAGGCTTCTGCTGTGTTGTCATCTTCCCCTTTCAGCATGGAAGGAGAAAATCTGCATTTCGAAACCCTCTCCTGCAAAACCAAAACATTTCCAAAAGTCAGAAAAGAAAGCAGCATTCATCAAGCCTTGTGCTACATATCAGAGAAAACCCAGAGCTGCCCTGACAACATCTGGCCCCACGCCACAGGCTCACAAACACCGCTGCCAGCTTTTGCAGAAGTGGCTGGGACTTTGAATGCTTTTTGATTTAGGTGGCTGCTCCAGGCCATGCTGTAGATTCAGGCTCCAGTTACAGATGTTTTTACAAAGTGTTAATAAATTTACAAAGTGCTGATGAACATGGAGAATTATTTGTTAGTGTTCCTGATAGAATCCAACAGGGCACAAACTCCCTATGAACGATCTCTGACGACGCTCTCAGACGAGCACATCAAATGTGTCTTAACACAGACATGTCTGCAGTGTGCTCAGAACATCTTTTAACCATTAACTCTGCATAAGCCACTTAAAAAAACAGGACTTAGAGATAAAATGTCTCTTGAATCTGAGCAGCCTGGTGTTCACTGAGTATTTGCACGCTTGAAAATCAAAGCTCTCAGGAGGCTGTGGGATCTCCAGCACAGTAAGAGGGGCTGTAGGAGAGCCCCTGGGATTTTGGTAGGAGATGCTCAAGGAGGGGACAGTCATGACTGTCTTATTTAGAGCATTTGGAGATCCAGAGGTGTCTTTTCACTCTATGCTGTCTCACCCCTACTTTGCTCCTGGGCCTCCAGTCATATATCCTGCTACTTTTAGCTCTCCAGAGCCAACCAACCTGTTGCCTACCAGAGGATATCCAGGAACAGCTAGCAGGGCAGTTTTACCCCAGAGCTGCTCCTTACAGACAGTATAAATGGAACCAAACCACCTCCAAGAACATCCCCAAAGGACTGGTATGGCCTCGCATCACGTCCCATTGCAGGCATTGGTTGTTGGGACTATACTGGGCAGAGGCTCCATGGCACCTCTCCCATTATTCCAGCCCAAAACTGAAAAAGCAGAGTCACAGCTACATGGATAGGTCTCCAAGGAGACAGGGAGTGTCAGACCCTATGCATGAAGGTGGTCAGGCTCCCAAGGAAGAGATATATGAGGTGTTGCAGGACATTTGCTGCAATGTGCTCATCCCAACCCAGAAGCTATGAGCCCATCACACCCCTGGGGTGATTCAAGGCTATCTCTCAAAATGTGAGAATCAGTGAATCTCTCAGTAAATGAGAGGTAAACCCATTCCTGTTTTCACTCCACTCCTTTCTCTTCAAGTGCCTCATCAGAGGAAACAAGTTTGTCTGGATTCACACACTTCCAGCATCTTGGATTACAGAATCCCATTGTCCTTTGAAAGCATTGGTTACAGTTAGTGATGCCTGTGAAACAGTTGTTGGGAGACAGAGATGCTAAAAGGCAGAAGAGGAGTTAAAAAACCAGCCATAGCAGAGCTGGGGATGTGTGTGTCCTGCCATTCCTCCACACTTACTAACAAACTTTGATTTCTGAAGCTTGCCTTCCCATCAGATAACTCCATTTCCTTCTGATTTCACTCACGTGTAACAGGACTCCTTCCCTGGGGAAAGCTGATCTTCCCTCCAGCTTCCCAACAAGTGTGGTTTACTAATTTAATTCTCCATGCATATGGTAGGAATCTGGTTTTAAGGAATCTTGTCAGGTTCTGTACCTTTTGAACAGAATTCAACCCCCCAACTCATTCCTGCCAGAGTCATTGAACTCCATAAACCCCATAAACTCCAGTGAGACCTTGGGTCATAATGATCCCTTTGCAATGGGACAGGTTTGGGGTTTAACACATCTTCTGTCCCCCTGTTTGTTGTGCATGGCTCAGTGCCTCCATGGTAAGAAGGGCCATAAGCAGACAAAGAGAAGCTGCAACATTCAGCGTGGCTTTGGGAGAGGTGATGATGCAGAGTTTCCTCATGATGAATGGGACCTCAGAGAATCTTCAGGAGCAGCAGGCATTTCACAGCCAGGAGCTGATGGCATCTGAAGGCTGGATGGCAGATTCCTCTGCCCTGCCCAGCTTGTGGCATCTCCCATGTGACACACCAAGCAGCAGCTCTGCTTGTGCAGCAGGAGGCACATGCAGCAAACTCAATGGGTGGGAGACGATGAAAGCTATTTAGCAGGTATCTCCTACTCTTTTTCCTTGCGACCAGTGCAATCTTATTCCCACCTAAGTAGTATCTGCTGGTTTACTCTGTCTCACCTAACAACTGGCACTAAGATCCCTGACCAAGATTTCTGAGGCTCTTCTCTAGCAACTGAGAGTGTAATTAATTACCTAAACAGGGCAACATGGTTAACTAGACCTATGAACAAGAGCTGTCAGGCTCAGATCTCCAGCTCTATAGTGAGTGCATCAATTTTACACATGCCAGGAGAGAATCTAGGAGGCCAGCTATTGTCTCACTGCAAGAAAAGTGCTGTATTTCTGCCTTTGGTAGCACAGAGACCAACAGAGCCCTGACAGCACAGAGACAGATCCCCATCAGCACTGCACCTCCTTGAACCCAGAGCCTGGGTGACAGACGTGTGGGAAGAGCCTGTTTTCAGGCTGAGAGAAGCTGCAAATCTCCAGTGAGACTGATGGAAAGCCATGCAGGCTCTGAACCTTTTCACCCACAGCAGGAAAGCAACAGCAGAATCTCTTGGGGTGAAATGTTGGCCCTTGTGGAAACAAGGGGAAATTCCCTTTGATTTACATGGGGCTTGGCTTGCTGCCCTCAGCCCTCAGCTTTGCTGGATTGTAAAAGTTGTCTCATCTTTCCATGGTGGGGAAGGAAGGAAGGAAGGAAGGAAGGAAGGAAGGAAGGAAGGAAGGAAGGAAGGAAGGAAGGAAGGAAGGAAGGAAGGAAGGAAGGAAGGGAGACAAGACCTTCCCAGTTGCAAAAACTAGCTTGCAAATACAAAGTGCACCCTTGTGACCCAGGAGAGCAGCTCCTCAAGTGCAAATGAACTGAGGAACAGAGCTCATCCAGCCCAACCACTTGCTAAAGCAGGTTCCCCTGGCTCAGGGGGCACAGGAACGTGTCCAGGTAGGGTTGGAAACCTCCTGAGAAGGAGCCTCCACACCCTCCCTGGGCAGCCTGGGCCAGGGCTCCCTCACCTCAGCACCAAAGGAGTTTCTCCTGTGTTTAAGTGCAACTTTTTTTGTTCCAGCTTGTGCCCATCACCCCTTGTCCTGGCATTGGACACTACAGAAAAAAAAGTGTTGCCCCATACTCCTGACAAACACCTTTCAAATACTTGTAAGTATTGCTGAGATTCCCCTGAGCCCAGCCGTCTCTTCTCCAGGCTGAACAGCCCCAGGTTCTGCAGCCTTTCCTCCTCACTCAGATGTTCCAGTCCTCTGATCATCTTGATAGCCCTGCACTGGCCTCTCTCCAGCAGTTCCCTGTCCCTCTTGAGCTGAGGAGCCCAGAACTGGACACAGGACTCCCTCACCAGGGCACAGAGGAGTGGGTAGAAGGAGAGGAGAACCTTGCTCAACCTGCTGCCCACACTTTTCTACATGTCCCCCAGGATGCCACTGGCCTTGAGTGTACACCCATGAAAAGAAACCATCCATTTCCACAGCTCACATGACTTTTTAAGGCAATCCCTGACTACCACAAAGGAGTGTGCATGTGCCTGTCCCTCCTGGGAGGGCTGTGACTGTGCCCTGCCACTCAGCCCTGTCACACACACTGAGGACAACAGCAGGCAGCGTGTCTTGTTTCAGATCAGTCCCAAGCTGCTGCTTAGAAATCCTGACAGCTCCAAAACTGCAAAACAGCTTCAGCATTCAGGGGACACATCAGCACAGCTCTGCTGCCACAATCCAACGGCATCCCTCATCCAGCCCTGAACCCCTGCCCTGCAGAAACGTGACCCCAGGAGAGAAAGAAAAACAACTCTCTTTAACAAGAGGGGTGAGGACAGCCAAAGTTCAAGAAATCCCCACGGCTCTGCTCAAGGTGCCAGCAGTGAGGCTGCTGCTTGTGCTGACACGAAGCAGCTGGGTGCCGTCCTGCAGCCAGCCGCCCAGGGATGGAGCCCAGCGGGCTCCAAGTGCTCTGCCGAGGGAAAATGTTGTGTTGCTTTGCCTTCTGCAACTCAGTACTTGACTTGTGGAGTGAACTAGGGATGGACCTGGGGATTTTGGTCCACAGCTGCCTGAACCCAAGCCAGCAGCGTGCCCAGGGGGGCAAGAAGGCCAAGGGCAGCCTGGCTGGGATCAGCAGTGGGGTGGCAGCAGCAGCAGGGCAGGGATTGTCCCCTGTGCTGGGCCCTGGGGAGGCTGCAGCTCCAGGGCTGTGTCAGTGCTGGGCCCCTCACTCACTGCCACAGGGACACTGAGGGGCTGCAGCGTGGCCAGAGCCGGGCACAGAGCTGGGGAAGGGGCTGGAGCACAAGGGTGCTGGGGAGGGGCTGAGGGAATGAATGGGGGTGTTGAGGCTG
>WBNH01011343.1:0-58611 GCA_013401255.1 Urocolius indicus | reverse complement strand
GATCCCAAAGCCGTGGGCTGAGGTGCTGAGGGCTGTGGGTCAGTGCTGGACTGGGCAGGGTGAGGGGAAGGGTTTGGTCTTTTCCAAGCCAAATGATTCTGTGATTCCATAGTTTTGTGCAGCATGGCTGGAAGCCATCACAAGCTCTCTGAGCTGTCAGGGTTGGTGAATCTGTGCACGTCTCCAGCACACAGCGTGTCTATGACAAGTAATGAGTTTTGCTTTGGAAATGGGCTGCTGCCGACCTCTTTGCACAAACAGCAATCACCTCACTGGGTCTGGCATTTCCCCAGGCCTCCTTGCAGATATCTGCATGGCAGTCCTGCCTCCTTCGTGCCCTGCACAAAGCCTTTCCTCCAAACTGGTGATGTCATGGTAGCTAATGGGCTTTAATTTTGCCTTTCCACTTAGTAACAATAAGCTGAAAGATCATTATACACCGGCCCTGTGGCTACTGAGAACAGCTCCATCTCCTTAAAAACTCCCTGATTAGTATAGTTCTTCTTAAGAGTGCAAGAAAAGCAAGCCATGGTCAGACCAAGGGTATGCCCTGCAACAGGAGGGGTGTGGATGCTTAGGGAGTGAAGAGAGAGATGGTTCCCCAGATGAATTTCCCTGCTGGTTTGTGCCTCTGGGACTTGCTGAGTTAGAGGTGGGCTCTCTGTGGTTAGCAACCCTACATGCATTTCCTTTTGTGGATTTTCTGGAGTTGCCTTCCAGCCCATGTAAACTTTCAGCACTCACAGCATCCCAGTTGTGCTTGGAGGTTTTCCAGCTCACACTGGGAGCCGTTCACCTCCATTTCCCTCCACTGCCGTCGCCTGAAGGATTCTCTTTGAGCTGCTGATGAGGGAGAGGGTCAGAGGAAGGACTGCAGAGACACTGGGACAAGGCAGTGAAATGGTGAAAACAGGGAGAAATTGCTAGGCCCACTAGCAAAAGCAGAGATGTCCATTTGGAGCTTACACAGGTTCATAGGGCATCTGGGAAGGGGCAAGAAAGGCCTGGGGAATGTTTAAAATGATGAAAATCAGGTAGGGAAAAATACCTTGTGCTGCTTCTTTTTCACCATCCAGCGTCTGGGGATGTTGCTGGTGTGAGATCTCTGGAAAAGGCCCTGGGACACACCTCAGGAGGGAGATGTGCTTCGTGCCAGCTCGCCAGAGCAGCCCCAAGGCAGGATAAGGGCTGTGTCACACCAGTTTTGAGTCTGGCATTTATGGACTACAGGATATTTTACTCAGCCTGGGAATTGGCTTAGGCTAACATTTCCCTTGATGAAGGTTCATAGGCTCAGAAATGGCCTCAGTGTCCACCACCTGATGCTGGACCAGCTTCTGGATGCATTTCTACTGTGTATCTGGGAAGCACAAGTAGATCATAGAATCACAGAATCATTTTGGTTGTTAAAGCCCTTGAAGCTGCTGCAGTCCCAGCCCTCCCCTCACCCTGCCCAGCCCAGCACTGACCCACAGCCCTCAGCACCTCAGCCCCACGGCTCTGGGATCCCTCCAGGGCTGGGCACTGCCCCAGCTCCCTGGGCAGCCTGGCACAGGGGCTGACACCCCTCTCAGGGAAACAGTTCTGCCTCAGCTCCAACCTCAACCTCCCCTGGGGCAGCTCCAGCCCATTTCCTCTTGTCACTTGGGAACAGAGACCAACCCCCAGGTCCCTGCAGCCTCCTGTGAGGGAGTGTCAGAGAGTGCTGCTGTCTCCCCTCAGCCTCCTCTTCTCCAGCCTCAACACCCCCATTCATTCCCTCAGCCCCTCCCCAGCACCCTTGTGCTCCCTCCAGCCCCTTCCCCAGCTCTGTGCCCGGCTCTGGCCACGCTGCAGCCCCTCAGTGTCCCTGTGGCAGTGAGTGAGGGGCCCAGCACTGACACAGCCCTGGAGCTGCAGCCTCCCCAGGGCCCAGCACAGGGGACAATCCCTGCCCTGCTGCTGCTGCCACCCCACTGCTGATCCCAGCCAGGCTGCCCTTGGCCTTCTTGCCCCCCTGGGCACGCTGCTGGCTCCTGTTCAGCTGGTTAGTAGGTACTAACTGTCATGGCAGATGAACTGCTGCAGCATCACAACCTGCCTGGACGTTGGAGTGCCCCCTGCATTGCACCCCATGCCATTGGGCCTCCCTGCTGGCAAAGCTGCAGTGAGTGGATAGAGGAAAGGCCGCGTTGTCTCTTCACTCTGTGGTCACAGCTTCGTTACGATGGAGACGCAGCAGCAAAGGCCCAGCAAGCTGCACTCCCAGTTAGGCTGATTGCCAGCCAGAGCTGTGGGCTTTGGCTCCCCTCTCACAAGCACCTGGGCACACATGCTGTCCTGCCACATGTCACTGAGGGCACGGGGTGAAGGTGACTTTCAAGCCAGACAAAAAAAGCAGCGTTTGTCTCTTCATCAGAAGATGAAGGGGAAAGACACTTTGAATTGAAGAAAGAAGAGAAATGACTTCAAAACCCTGAGTCTTTAACAATCTGCATGTTGTAGCTGACTCTGTGACCATACTATGCCATCAACAACTGACTGTCTGCCTGCATTTACCTAAGCAGGCTGCATGGCTGTCACTACAAAGCTACTGCTCAGGACATCAGTGAATGAATCTGGAGCTGCCTGCTTAAATATCCAATAGGAGAAAGTAGAATGGATAGTTCTGTGCTTCTATGTGACTAATTGGATTAGGGAGAAATAATGTAATGATTTGGAAGTAATGAGTTACTGGATGGCTGATTCCAGCAGAAAGTCCGGTGGTGGCACCATGCCAAGCAGAGTGTTCTCTGCAAGCAAGATCTCACTTGGAGCTTGACAAGGAACCAGATCTTAGGCACAGGAGAAAGCTCCAGGGCTCGTTCTGATCTCATTTCATGCTTTCATAGCTCCATAGCCCTGATTTACACTGATATCACTGGGACTCTGATCAGGCCCTGGAAATGCAATTCCACACACAGCCTCTTCTAAAGCTGTGGAGCACTTCTGAGGGCTGTGTCTGTTCCACTGATGAAGAAGGATGACACATCATGGCACTGATAGCCTCTTTTGGCTCTCTGGACAACTCCTTTGTGTAGGAGGAACTTTGTGAACCCAACCTCCTAAGTTTGATGTGTTATGCTGAGGTGTGGAGGGTTTTCAGGGGTCAGAAGGGGATGTCCAGTCCATGCTTCTGGGATATGTGCTTGGATACCTTTCATGGTTCTTTATCTCCTACATTACAGGTGCCTTCTTACTGCTTTGCAGTGAGCAGAGGGGTTTCTTGGCATGCTGGGTTCTCCCTGTCTGCAAACCCACTCATTTCTTTGTATTTCTGCATCTGCAGCTCAAGGGTCTGGAGGTGCTTCACAAACATGAAGTGCTAACGTGAAATCTAAGCTGGTGGGTCTCACTTTTGGCACAGCAAGAAGTACCCAGGCTTAGCAGTGATGTGATAAAGTGTGTAGCTGAGGTCATACAGCAAAAAAAAAAAACAACCACAGAAGCCTGTAAAAGCTAAAAATGAGAGATTGACACCTCTGGCTTCAACTGCAGCTCCCATACTGGAGGACGTGGAGAACCAGGGAGGAATTCAGGATCCTCAGTCTGGACTCTGGGCTGAATCAACAAACACAGACATGCTCTGAGCCCCCTGTGCTCCTAGACAAGGTTTCCTCCCTGTCACAGAGAAAGATTTGCTGTTATCCACCAAATAAGGTAAAATAACAAACAATTCCCTCCAGTGCTATTATTAGCTCTGTTCTTTGAGTTTTGCCAAAACACAGGGAAATAATCCTGATAAAGATCTGGAAATGTCATTTCATTCATCCATCAGAGGAGGCCTTATCTGTAACCACCTATTTCTGAGACATCTTTGACTGTACTGGCCTCCAAAATCCTTGGTGATGAGGCTTCCACAGCCACATCAGGCAACGCTCCAGGGCCAGGAATCCTCACCATTAGATACTTCTAAACTTTAACTTCTATCCTTCTCTCTGCAGTTCACTCCTGTTACACCTTGTCCTGTCCACCCTGCTCATATAGGGCATATGTTCCACTTTCAGGTGGTCCTTTGTGCACTGGAAATTGTTCTCATTTGTAGACATCTCAGCCTATGGTCCTTCTTGCTCTAGTCTGTGCTCTTTCCCATCAGCCCATATCTTTGCTGAACTGCAGCATCAGCAATATAATACTACAGCCAGGCATTCAGTGTGCAAACCATTATCATCTCATGTGCTCTGTAGAACCACACAGTTGCTCTTCAGGTAAGTGCCCATCCTTACGCTGTTTGCATTAACCTTTGTCAGGCAGAAATGGGTTTCTTTGAGATGTTTTTCCAACTGATTGTGGTCATTTTGAGTCTTAATCCTCAGCTCAACATGCTTGCAGCTTCTTCCAGGTGCCATTGCCGTTGCATTCCAGGTGCCACTGCATGTGCAGCAAGTCTTCTCTTCTCTTCTCTTCTCTTCTCTTCTCTTCTCTTCTCTTCTCTTCTCTTCTCTTCTCTTCTCTTCTCTCTTCTCCTCTCCTCTCCTTTTTCCTCTTCTCGAGCTATTAAGGACAACATGGAACAGAGCTGAGCTGCTCCATGTCCAGTGCCAGTAATGCCAGTCTGACAGTGAGACTTGAATCTCTCCAATACAGTTTTCCAACTGATTTTTTTCCCACTCAGTATTTATCCTCAGACATTATTTTCAGAGATGACCTAGGAAAACACCATCTGAGGCAACACAAAAGCCTTCTTAAGTTCAAGATAAGTTACTTTTTACTGTTTCTCCTTATCTCTTTACTCTCTCTTGCTCTGTGAAAGAGGAAATTAGATCAGTTTGGTATGATCTAAACAGTTTTGTGTCAGCTGTGAGTTACTGGACATCTCAGGACTATCAGACCAGTACTTACACAACCTAAAAGGTTAATATCTTCAAACTTCATTTCAATAAGTGTAGCTACAGCTTATTACCCAGAAAATTAGTAAATCTCACAGAAACCAGAGAATGATCCATGTTCAGAGTCCCCTTGTACAAGCCCTTGTATCCCAGGCATCCTGAGCTGGGACCTTGCTCTCTACAATCAAAGCTGTCTTTCAAATGCATTGTACTTTGGAAGTTAGTAGTTGATAATTTACCAGCCACACAATCAGTGCTAATTGCTATCTTTCCTTTGTGGAACACAGAGACTGGAGGGGGGTGGAAATAAATGGACAAAAAGCTTTCTTTAGGACAACAGGAGCTAATTCTCAGATTTCTGTTATTAGCATTTTCCTTGTTCAGAAATGTAAATGTTCCAGAAGCACATTCTTACCAGTAGAATATGAACAAGATATTCTCAAGTCCTCCAGTTCCTTTCTTGCTCTTAACTGGGGTGTAAATTAATCTTGACAGACACATCTCAACCATTTTTCACAAGCTAATAAAGCTCATCTGACTATGTGGGATGGACCCTTTTGTTGTAGTTTCATACATGGAGGAGGTGGTTTGGGGGTTTTTATATATCATAACATCTCTTTACACATGTATTCAGGCAAGTGAATTATTTCCCAGCAACTTCTACTGGTCATTTAAGACCAGTAAGAGCTGAAGATGTTCATTTGAGTCAGCAGCCCTTGTGAAGGAAACTCTGTTGAGTCTTTGGAATGTTGGCAAAGAATTTCTGCCAAGAAAAAGGCCTGAACACATAAAAGACCTTGAACATTGGATATTTCTTCCCCATTTCCTTGTCCTTGCACAGGAGTTGCAATGGCAGAAAGCTTGGTATTGGGACTGGAAGTGATGATCCTTGGTTTCCATGTCCAAAGATTCAATGGCAAAATACTGCCTGAAAACATTTGGGAGTAGGTTGGGGGCTTTTTTTTTTCCATCAAAAACAAAAGTTTTGGTTTAATATAATGGTGTCTTTGTTCCCTCACTTTGAGTGCTCTTCCTGCATGAGTGCTCCTTCACCACAAGTATTGGTAAAGCTGAATCACCATCCACATCAAACCAACAGTGTGGTTTTAAGCAGCTCTGGTTTCTTCTCATCAGGGTAGTCTCTTTTGGAACATTGTGCAGAACTGGATTTACACCCATCTCAGCTTGTTCACAGCCTGAATTAAAGTGATGACATCCCTGACATGTTCCCAGTATCATTAGTCATCTCCAGTTAATCTGAACCAATTGACAGGTCATTGGGAAATGCTGACTAATCATAGATCATAGATTCCTATCTATGCGACTATAGATCTCTATCTATGGGATCTATAGGCTAGGATGCTGCCCAGTTAGTTGCCAAGTTGTCTTTCCTTTCCTAGATACAGTCAGGAAGATATATTTTAGCTTTAGGGACTGATGCAAGACCTGGGAGCATCTTCAGCCAGTGTATCAGTAACACCTCAACCTGATAGTCTCAAGACAACACCTAACTGATAGTTTCAGGACACAAATATAATATTTATGATGTCATAGTCATTAAACTGCCTGAAAGCACTGGAATTTGGTCATCTTGGTAATCCAGCCCTTCACTCATGCCTAGCATGGACACTTTAGGTAGGGACATCTGTGTGTCCTCAGCTTCTTCCTTGTAAACAGGAGAAAGTCAAAACCCTGTCACCTTTCAAAATAACACAGGGATCAGCTTTCTGGACACTCATTTTCCTGAGAATGAGAGCAGCTAAAGTGTGAAATTTTCTTGCATCCTCAGCATTGCCATATTAAATTCAGACATCTTCACTCATGGTATAAAAATATCTCTAAGGAACTGAAGGAAAGCTGCAGAGGAGTTAGAGAGCCAAGTTCTCTTGGAGGTATTTTCTCCCAAGTGACAAGATTGCCTTGTGTCTGGCTCATTCCTCAGTCAAGCCTTTCCATAACCACCACTCTGGATGGTTTTCAGAGCTAAAGAGAAGATAACAATGTCAGTAGATAAATTAAGAGGTGCAGTGAGGGGGGAATTTTTAGGAGCAATAATGGGAAGTCACAGAGAAGCTGACCCATGATGCAAAAGTTGTGCATGAGAAAGATCTCCAGATGACACCAACAGGTGAGCAAAGGTGCAGGAGCTCCATGGACATGAAGAAAGAGAAGAGGGTGAGACAAAATCCTGCATCTTTGCAATGACAAGCACAGCAAGGGGTGGATTTCTGATGCAAAGGAAAGCAAGAGACACGTCATTAAGATATGTAACCTGTGAGTTACAGCCCAGGTTCAAGTGGCAGGTGCTCCCAAATGATCACCAACCCTAGATGACCTGCTGACAACGGGCCTGGACCTGAGGGAAACCTTCCACATCATCCAGCATCCCAAAGAGAGGTGACAGAGCTGTGCTGGTTGATTGCACTGACACCATCAAGAGCAGTCCAAGAAGACTTGACATTTGACCAGAGATCTGGGCCTTGTGGGAAAACTCAGTGTGCCCAAACACAGGCTAAGATAGGAAAGGAAAGGCATGGGGCTGGCAAAATCAGAAAAGCAAACTTTTCCTCTGCCTCTCTGATGAGTTGAACAGTTTCCATGGATTTATTGTTCTTCCCTTGTCTTATCACTCACACTCTGTGGGGCTGGCTTCAACTGCCACGCCATAAGATTATGCTGTTGCAAGCAACATCAGAAATTAATAAATATGGAACAATAATTCCCATTAACATGCATAATTGCTGTTCTAATTTTAGCCCCATGTCCCTGGGCCAGAAAGGGGACACAAGATCTTATTTTCTATGTGCTAACCAAGCCAGGCTGGAAAGTTTTGGTGTCCCCAAGCAAAAGGATGGAATGTAGCAACTGGAGAGAGTCACTAAAAAAAACAACATAAAGCTTAATTTGTTCACTTCACACAAGAGACACATTTAACAGCTCTGCAAAATTCAGTCCAAACAGCTTCTAGCAAAGGCAGATCAGGAGTAGACCTCAAGCAGACAATGCATCAGCTCTTTGTTTGAGGAAAGCAAACAGAAGAAATTACATCATGTTCTGGTTTGGAGGATGAAACACTCATCCTCTTGGATTAGACTCTTGCAAATGAAAGGATATAAAAAATTAGGTTTTCTCTTACTGCAGCCCCTGTTGCACTCACAAGTGCTGGTCCTTCACCAACACTGCTCAGCCTCACACCAGCACAGACTCTGGCTTCATATCAGGAAAGCCCTTCTGCTTTGGCCAGGTTATTGGTGTGGGTCCAGGTCCCAGGGAACAAGCCTCACAGCTTCCCTCACTCTTCATGTGCAAAACCAGTGTACTTTTCTGCTTCTCCAGCAGCTATGTGCACAGGTATGTAGAGATTGCCTCCAGGAACACAGGGAACATGCTTCTGCAGAGCTCTGCTCCTGAAGCACGTGTCCAAAGCCTTTCCAAGAGGACTGCCAAAAGCACATTTTCTTTTCCCAAGCTAGAGGCTGAGCATCTCAGATAAATTGTGTCAGCATCACCCCAGCCAGGGACTTGCCCTCCTGGGACTGAGCACAGCAGGACAAGTAAATTACTCTTCATTAATTCTTGTACTAGGAAGTTGTACCATGATGTGAATGGGCCCATGGAGGAGATCCAGCACATGCAGAGCCCCTGCCTCTGCTTACTGCTCTGGAAATCACTGAGGAGAAGCAAAGGGGAGGTCCTTCCACCCTTCTACATCCAATGGAAGAGGAACTTGAGTCCTGAGATGATAAGAAGGGTCTTTTGAAGTCATAGCAAGTTTCTATTTGTGATCTGGGAAATGGCATTCCCAAAAGATAAAGTAGTTCCCAAAAGATAAAACAGGAAGACACTGAGTTCTGGATGTGTCCTGCAATAACCTCTTCAGGCTCCTTCCTCTGCACTCACCAGTGCCTGGGTCCAAGGGCACATACTTTCATGTGCTGTCTTGTCACTGATGTTCCCCTGCTGTTGTTGCTCTCCCTTCCTTCTCTTTTGCATTGGTTTGCTTGGCTTTTCTACAGATGGAATGTGCAGGGCCATTGCTCAGACCTTTCCAGCTTCTTAAATGGACCCATCCTGCCTGGCTCACTGAACACATCGCATGCAGGCTCAGTGGGGTTTGGTTGTCTGTATCTCTCAGGGTTATGCCAGGGTTGTCCCATGCCCATGTTATGTTCAGCCCACACACCATGGCACATTACTAGTGCAGCAGAGCTTTACTTAGTCCTGCTCCACTGATATGACCAGCCATGGTGGTCTGTAAATTGTACAGATCCATAGTCCCATGGTAATCAGATGGTTCCTATGTTACAGAGAGACAAATATTGCCTACATATACAGCAGGGCATGGCCTTAAAACTTCTTGGTCAACTTTGATGCTCCTCACACAGCACATCAGTCTCCCTCAGCAGGACAGGGCTGAGGACTCTGCAGCAATCTCAGCTCCAGGTCTCCTACACCATTTCTAATCATCTTCTCCAGAATAACTCATTCCTTCCTTCCAGGAAAAGATGTCTGGAACAACCTAGCAGCCACGTTTCTCCAAGGAGGAACAGAGTTCAGTTACATGCTTGTCCTTTTTCCCTCTGATTTCTGCAAACTTGGTTTACAATTGAGATTACTTGGAATTAGTAGCCCTAAAAATACAATGGCTCAGATTGACCATCTTCTTCCAGGGTCTCTGATCTTTTACTTTCTGCCTGGTATCTTTTGGCTTGAGTTCCCTTGTGAAGTTTCAATACAAGCAGATTTCAAAGCATAAGATACAAGTGGCCACCTCATAAAAAGTGCAGCTACAGCTACAGACAGGCATCCAGTAAATAACACTGTGGAGGCAGCAGCTTGAATTCCTGGGGCCAAAAGCAACCCTGGAGTAAAGGCCACTGAGTCAAATAAAGCCCTGCTGTTTCCACTGAGGGTGGCTTTGGTCCTGTGCTGGAGCAGATGTCAGAGATTCTTCTGATGCACAGTGTCACGAGGCCACAGCAGCTTCACGTTACAGGGGTCAAGCTAATACCAGCTCAGTTAAGCTAATACCAGCTCAGTTTTGGTTAGAGACAACTCTCTGCCTGCTCCTGACTTTACACTGAATGTTAAGTTCAAATAGCTTTTGTTGGTCTGCAAGCAGGATCTCAGCAGCCCTTGGGAATGAGCTTTCCAGTAGATCAAGAGTTTTAACCTCCCCCTGCCTCACCCAGTGAAGCTCTGAGCTTTCTGATCCTCTCCTTTCTGATAAGGAACTCGTGGCAGAAGGTTTAGCAGCTCACGGTGACCCTGGAACTAAGTTGTTTGGGATTGAATGTGGAGCCACTCAGCCTCTCTGTGCCTCGGGCTAGACCCTTCCACTCCAGAGAGGATCCAAGTGAAAAACCATCACTCTGTTGAGCTTCACACAGGGATTTCCTTTGACATTTCCCTCTTTGTTTTTCTCCTGTGGGGACGGGATTTATTCCTGATGTGTGGAGAACAGATTTCCATGCTTGAGCTCTTCTCATCCCTCCCAGCCACACCAGTAGCAGTGAATGGGCCCATGGAGCAGCAAAGCCCTCAAGCTCCACCATCTTTGCCAAGGATCACACCTGCATGCAGAGAGCCATTGATGTAGCCTCCTGCTTTCTGCCACCAAGTCACTAGGCCTTTGACCATCAGAGGGGCTTTATGATGGGGAGTATGGAGGCAGAAGGACAGATCACACTGCTGGGACATGGAGGTGCCCTCCCTGTAGAAGTGCCATGGAGAAAAGACACCTGAAACTGTCTCCAGATCTGATTGCACCATTGGAGGCAGCTCCTTCCTCCCTTGTGGGACTTGGGAGATCTGGAGGCATTGCTGTAGCAGGGGCCAAGGTGTCACACATCACCCTGTTGTGGTTTAAGCCCACTCAGCAACGAGCCCCCACAGAGCTCACACTCTCCACACATCCCCACTTTCCATAGGATGGAAGAGGACCCTGATCACCAAGGGCCTTGTGGATGGAGATGAGGGCAGGGAGGACTCACTCAGCAGTGATGGTCCCAAGCAAAACAGACCTGACTGCTTGACTTAGAGAAGAAAATAAGAGCAGTTTCATCTACTACCAACTAGAAACAGGACAGACAGAAAGCAAAACCACAGGAGGATGATGAGGAAAATACAGCCAGCACTTTAAGATCTCCTTCCTCCATCCCTCCTTTCCTCCCAGGCTCAGCTCTCTGCTCCCCATGTCTCCACCTCCTCCCCTTCAGCAATACAGGGGGCAGAGACTGAGGGATGTGGTCAGTCCATCACTGATGGTCTCTGCCATGTTCCCCTCAGAGGAGGAGGACTCCTCTCATTCTTCCCCTGTTCCAACACAGAGTCCCTCCCATGGGATATAGTTCTCCATGAACCTCTCAGGTGAGTCCTTTCCAAGGGCTGCAGCTCCTTACAAACTCCTCCCCACAAGTCTCCTCCATGGCACATTCTGCTCCAACACCATTTCTACAGAGTCACAGCTGCTCTGTGCATAGTCAACCCTGGCTCAGGATCCTCCATGAGTTGCCAACAAATCTCAGCTTCACCATTACCCTCCATGGGTTGCAGCCCCCATCTCATCACAGAACGGAGGAGGGATGTCTGCTCCAGCACACCTCCTTCCCTTCCCTCACTGACTTTGGGGTCTGCATGGCTGTCTCTCTCTCATCCACCTCCTTGCATAAAAAAAAGCAAGTTCCCTCTTCCAGCTGCTTCTTCTGTAAATGTGGTCATGGAGGTGCACAACTGACTGAGCCCCAGAGGTGAGTCTGACTTAGAACCAGGGGAGATTTCAGGCAACTTCTTACAGGATCCACCATCACAGCCCCTTCCCCATGACCCAAACAAACCCATGACACACCTAAATCCCTCTGGGAGCAGCCCCCAGTCACACAGCAGGGAAGTACCTCCATTCCCCTCCATTCCCTCTGTCTTTCCAGGAACTGCTCGCTGCCTCCATCCTCTGAGGGTTTTGCAACCTCAGCTCAGAGAAGAACGTGCAGCCACCCAGACTACAGAATATCGTAACACTAAGGTGAATAATAAGAAGCCACATCAGCAAAACTACCTTCCCCAAGGCTGCTGAAGGGCTCCTGGACTTCTGGTGCTGGGAGGCAGCAGCAGAGACACAGGCAAGGAAAGTGTGCTCTTGTCTCATGCACTTTGGTTCATAGCTAATCCCTTATTCTCCCTCCACAGTGGGTGCAATGCTTCTGTGCATCCAGGAGAAGAAAAACTCTCCATCACATTCCAACGTGAAGCTTCCTCATTAGAATTTCATTTGCACCAATAGAGAGGAAATTATCATGTCAGTGCAAAGAAAAGTGATTCAGGAGGGGAGCTTTGTGATAAATTGTACCCAGCACTTTCAGCACCATAAGCTGAAGAGAAGGTTTGGCTCAGGGAGGTTGGTACATGGCCTCCTAAGGACCCTCCATGGAAGGGACAGATGGCCCCAGTGACAGTGTGAGCCCTTCCTATGTTTTTTTTTTTCCTGAGGAGCTGTAGCAGTTGTCATGGCAACCCCCATTACAACAACCCCCACCAATGTAGTTTCAATTAATTCCTGAGAAATCTAAGGAGTGGGATGAGTTTCTCACAAGCCACAGTGACACCTGCGTTGGCATTTCCATGGTGGTGGTTGTTCTCCTGCCAGACACTTCACATACAGCGAGTGGAAGCTGTCCCTGGCTCAGACATGTCTCAGAAAAGGGAAGTTTTTTGTTAGCCAGGAGTGATCTTCACCCTCTTCCAACCCTTCCAGGAAGGCTATTGAGGAAGGTGGTGGAGATATGCAGTATGCACACAGAAGAAAGTCTTCATGCACACCACTCCTGCAGCACAGGTGCCAAGATCCAGTGAGATTAAACACAAAACCAAGGTATTGAGGTGAAAGTGCTGGAATTGCACACTAAAGCTCTCTTTGGCTGTGAGTGGCCCAGGGCCAGAGGGAAGGTCGCTGCAGGCAGCCTCAAAGGGAGCTGGAGCTTTGATTCATTCCCCAGGCTGTGGGAAAACATCTCCCTTAAGCTGTCTTGGGCTTCTCTGTCTTCCCTGCCTTGCTTTGTGCAGTACCATGTCCAGACCTGATCTTTTTGCTCAATCCAACTGTTTGGTTTGGGGTGGTTGTTGATTATTTCTAGCCACTTCCTTCTCTTTTTCCAAACATCTGCTGCCTTGGAGAATGTGATTCCTCAGCTGGAGAGACAGATGTTTCACCATTGCTCCATGTCTCCCCAAAGTGTCCCTCTCCTTGCACTGCTCATGTTGCCACATCTTTCTGGAGAAGGAGGTTTTCTTGTTCTCTCTGAGTCTGCCTCGCAGAGACATCATGATTTACAGAGCTCCCTCCCTTTGATGTCTCTAATGCTTTGGGGCTGAGTTTCTCCATTCCCCTGTTGCCTTTTACACTGGGCAAGGGTTGTCTTGTTCAAGGTTACAGAAAGCTGGGAAAGGAACGTAGGAGTCCTTGAAGAAACAAAATGCAATTACAGGTGAGAGACCTCTCCCTGGGGTGAATCAGATTGCTTTGATGCTCCTTTGCTGTCCATACTATGGAGCCTCTCATCTTCTGGCTCTGAGTGTTCAGCAGCCCACATCCTGACTGCGTGCCAGGGCAGGATTGAGGCATGTCCCACTCACTCCACAGCCACATTTCCATGTGCTAGGAAGACCTGCAGTGACCCTCAGGCAGCCTGGGTTATCCAGACCTGGGAAAGGGATGGTGCAGAAGCAGTTTCTGAAGAGAAACTCACAGCCCTGGGGCTGTGGCAGCTAAAAGCCTGGCAGAAGTTCAGCATTTCATATGCTGAAATAGCCCAGCACCATCAGCAAGGGCCTGAAACACTGCTCAGGGAGGCTGTGGACCTGAGAGCAGTTTTGTGGACAAGCCTGATGGTTTGAAGCTCAGCTGCAAGTGAGACAAAGTGAATGACAAAAGGCTGAACAAAGCAAGAGAGCCTCATGGCAGGGTGAGAGTGGCACAACCTTTATCCAGTGCTCTGCAGCTGAAGGGCTTTTGCTTTCAGACACAACCCAGGCTCACTGGCTCAAAGCCCTACCTGTTGCCACCCTCCAGCCATCATTCCAAAGCAAAATCTCATACAGAATATAAAACCTCCACTGCTTTCCCTGTTCAGGCTTATTGGTTCCCAATGGTTTTGTCCCAGAATAAACACAGACATGTTTTGAAGCTTGTTGTGAAAGGAGATTAACTCTAGAATCTGCTTCCTGGCTTTGAAGGCTGCAGACCAGCATGGCTTTTATTATTAACTAGTCATTACACTGAGTGACATATAGAAGGAATAATTGCTTGGAGTGTCTGAGGGTTGAAGGATGTTAATTAAGAAGGAAAATGTTTGTGTTTTTCCTTTGCTCTGAACAAAGCAATCCAAGGTTGTTGTGCTGGTGTTTTCCTCCCAAGAGGCAACGTCTGATCTCACACTCCCAAGGGTTTGGGAGTGTGAGTGTCTGCAGCAGCTCTGCTCCCACTGCTCTGGTCACGTCCCTGGGGCAAGCCACTGAAGGAAAGCAGGGAGGAGGGCTGTGGGAGCAGCTTGAAGCTGGGTGAATTCAGAGCCATTTGAGTAGTCAGTCATACATGGCTGGTGCTTTCCTGCCCAGAGAAGTCTGAGCAGCTCCAGATGAGTGTTGGATGGGATCCACCTCCCACAGCATCAATGATGGAGTCCCCATGCCTGGAGCTATTGCAGAGCTGAGGTGCTGAGGGCCATGGGTTAGTGGTGGGCTTGGCAGGGTGGGGGGAGAGGGCAGACTTGATGATCCTAAAGGTGTTTCCCAATCAAAACACTTCAATGACTCTACCATGGCCAGGGTGCTGCTGGAGACAGAGGGAGAAGGGCAGTGCCAAGGATCTGCTCCAAACTCATGAAGGGTTTTCTACTTCTCTGCTGCCTTATCTGCTGTGTTGGATCCTTTTTTTACCCCTTGCATCTAGTTGCTCCAGGCATCTGCCTCCAGCCTCCATTCCATGCAGCTGATCTGATCTCTAGAGCCACAAAGACCTTGGTCACGGTGTTCATGGGCTGTTGTGGGAGGAAAGGCAGCAGCACCATGGCTTCAGGGCAGAGTTCTCACTGTGAAAATCAACTTTACTTCAGCAATCAATGTATTCTCTGCCCTTCAGTCCAGCTTTTGTTGGTGGGATGGATAAGGGCATCTGTTCTAGGAGCCTGGAGGTGAAAGGCTCTGCCATGACTGGGGCAGGGAGAGAGAAGGGCAGGGCTGGGTAGCTCAGAAGATGAAGAAGAGACCAAAGGCAGATGTGACATTATGATGAACACAAAAGGTGCAGTGACACACTCTTGGCACTGCTGTGCACATCACCCTGGAGGACTTTGAGAATGGGCTCAGCACATCACTCCCCTTCCCTGGGCTCTTCTCCACTCTGTGCTGCTCACTGAACACTTCGCAGCATCACAACCAGAAGGTGCCATATTGCCTGTCACTAGCTGTTTGCTCTCTCTGACCCTGCCATCCTGCTGCCTCTCCTGGCATGACTGGTTCTTCTTTTTGCAGCTCTCCAGGTTCAAGGTTTGATGTCAGCAGCTGTCAGACAAGGAAAATGCAGAAGAGAAGCTTGGCCTGGTAGGAGCCTGATGGCAGCAGCCAAGCCATGGAGCAGATGGAGAACAACCAAGCAACAGTAGCAGCTCCACATTGAGCTCAGCCCCATGGCATGGAGGATTTCTGAGGGTCCTGCAGAGCATCAAGACTGTTTCTTTGAAGGAAATAATAATCAGGAGTATGTCTACTCTGTCAAGCACAAAAAGATCTTGACAAGGCTGAGTTATATAATGCTGCCTGCTCCCCTGGGAACTGAGCCAGCAGGGTAAGGAGAGATGCAGTGACCTTTCAGTAGTGACACATGGAGAGAGCTCTGAGACTAAATTCAGCCCTGCTGCACTCCTGCCTGCCCACAGTGAGAAAACGTGTCCTGCAAAAGGGGACAGGAACACCTCATTTATGGCCTGGTGGGTATGTTGTCCCCACATGTCACCTGTGTGGGAAGATGCACAGCTCAGGGAGATGAGTGTGGCAGCAGCAGCAGGGCAGGGATTGTCCCCTGTGCTGGGCCCTGGGGAGGCTGCAGCTCCAGGGCTGTGTCAGTGCTGGGCCCCTCACTCACTGCCACAGGGACACTGAGGGGCTGCAGCGTGGCCAGAGCCGGGCACAGAGCTGGGGAAGGTGCTGGAGCACAAGGGTGCTGGGGAGGGGCTGAGGGAATGAATGGGGGTGTTGAGGCTGGAGAAGAGGAGGCTGAGGGCAGACAGGAGCCCTCTCTGACACTCCCTGACAGGAGGCTGCAGGGAGCTGGGGGTCGGGCTCTGCTCCCCAGCCATGAATGACAGGACAAGGGGAAATGGGCTGCAGCTGCCCCAGGGGAGGTTGAGGCTGGAGCTGAGGCAGAACTGTTTCCCTGAGAGGGGTGTCAGCCCCTGTGCCTGGCTGCCCAGGGAGCTGGGGCAGTGCCCAGCCCTGGAGGGATCCCAAAGCCATGGGGCTGAGGTGCTGAGGGCTGTGGGTCAGTGCTGGGCTGGGCAGGGTGAGGGGAGGGCTGGGACTGCAGCAGCTTCAAGGGCTTTAACAACCCAAATGATTCAATTATAGCCGTGGTCTGGGAGGCAGAGCGGTTTTGCTCAGTATCTCACTGCTCCTTGTGGGCCACTTCAAGGTCCAAGCACTGGAGAACAGCCCTGAGCAACACAACTGGTGTTTCCACACTAGTGGAGCTGGAGTTTGGTTTGGCAGGAAGGTTCTCTTCCACACTTCATGATGCAGAATCATAGAATGGTCACGGTGGGAAGGGCCCTGCAGATCTCATCCATCCCAGTCCCTTGCTAAAGCAGGTTCCCCTCGCCCAGGGTGCACATGAACATGTCCAGGTGGGTTTGTAAATCTCTGAAGGAGAGTCCACACCTTCCCTGGGCACCCTCAAAAGGAGATGAGGATGATGTTTCAGATCTGTCCTTCTCAATGTGCCTTTCATCTCCCATCCTTGCAGCCCTGCTGTCACTGTTCTCTATTCCTGTGACACCACTGCCTGGGCTGGACAGCAGGACAAGGAGGAGAATACACCAGGGCAAGTAAGGGCACAATGAGGTGAACAGCAGCATCAGTTTGGTGGTACATACACAGGGGTGGTACAGGTATGGCACAGCACCATGCACCAACACCACAGGTGTGCCCCATGACTCTGACATATCCCCCCTCTGCAATGCAATGCCCCTGGAGCTCCTGTGCTGTTTCATTAGCACAGTGTGCTGACCTGACTGCTGGGATGTTTCTTCTGTATCCAAGCTGGCAAAGAAAGAGGGAGGGTGGAAAAAACACTAAGTGGCCCTGCAGCAAAAGTCGATGGTTAGTGCAGGACAATGGGAAGTCCCTTGGCCTGCAGACACCCTACTTGGAGCCTACCAGATGGGCTGCAAAATCCCACAGCCTGGGAGATCAAAGTGCTCTAGCTGGGTGAGCTATGGGCAGCTTGAAGGCAAATGTGAGGGAGAGAAAAAGCAGCAACTTCAGGGCAGTTGCTGCTGTGAAGCTGTTCCAGCTGGCACACCCAGAAACTCACTCCTGTGCCTGGAGAAATGAAACCCTCAGGAGGATGGTGAGCTCCCAGGCAAGACAGACTTGAATATCCATGGTTTCCTGCTCGCTCCTGTACTGACCCTTAGTCTTGCTGTTAAGATTCAGCCATGGTTTGGGGTAAGAAGCTGTCAGTCTACTGTTCTCTACTGAGGAGACTCGAGAAAAGATCAAACCTCACCTCTAAGCAAGTGTTATTGATTTGCAGGATCCTCTGGATCTACCAAGGCTCTAGAAACCCCAGTGCCCCAAATCACAGAATCACAGAATGGTTTCAGCTGGCAGAGCCCTTTCAGCTCATGGGGTGCAGCCTCTGTCCCAGCCCCATCACCCCCCAGCCCATTGTCCTCAGTGCAACACCCACCCGGCTCTGAAACCCCTCCAGGGACAGTGACTCCAGCAACTCCTGGGCAGCTGTTCCGATGCCTGACAGCCCTGGCAGCACAGAAATCCCTCCTCACATCCAGCCTGAACCTCTCCTGGGGCAACTTGAGGCCATTTCCTCTTGTTCTGTTGCTTGTTACCAGAGACCCACAGACCCACCCCACCTGGCTGCATCTTCCTTTCAGGTAGTTGTAGAGAGTGAGATGAGAAGGTCTACCCTGAGCCTTCTTTTCTCCAGGCTCAACAGTAGCTAAAATATAGGAACCTGTCCTGGTAAAGCTTTTTTGAGTCAGACACTCAGGATGGAGGTGAAGTGTCTCTGCAACATCATATAAGCTCATGGCAGAGGCAGAGGCAGCTCTGTGTCATGTTCTCCCAAACTCCAGGTCTGTCAAGCTCTACTTGTGTGCAAAGTTACAGCCCAACGTCTGGGTAAACTGATACAGCATTTCCCCTACATACTCCTCTTCTGAAGAGGAGAAATAAATTAATATCTGCTTCTTGAGTCAAGTTTCTCTTGAGTTTTAAATTTCTACTCATCTCAGCCTGGGGCTACATTAATACAGCACTTTTGGTTTTTTGCTGTACCCTGAACATGTGGGTGATGGGCCAGGCTCTGCCCTGGACACTGACCACCCATCTGAGAGGGCAGTGGAGACATGTGCTCTGATTTCATCTCCTGGAATATTTCTGATGGTGAGACAGCTCAGAGTCTGTGTCTGCCATTGTGCTTTACAGCTTGTGGGTGATTATTCGTACTTGTACAGGCTTTACAGGACAAAGATTTTGCTTTCTCCATTCACAATAAGTCTTTCCTGTCCCTCTTGAGCTGGAGAGCCCAGAACTGGACACAGGACTCCAGATGAGGCCTCAGCAGCTATGGCAGAGTAGAGGGGTAGCAGAACCTCTCTCAACCTGCTGGCCAAAAGAAAGCTGTTCCCAATGCTGTTTATAGAAGCTCTAAGTTTTCTCCTCAAAAGCTAAGCTTCACATGGAAGCCATCATCAACACAAAGAGCAGAAATAGCTTTCACTTAAGACAAGGAGGAGGAATTAAAAAAATGAACTATCATTCAGATGGATCTGATCCTTTATCCTTTTCTGGAGGGAACTGTGTGCCACTTCTCCCCCTGAGACATGACAATCACATTTTCAGGCCGATGAGGTACTTTCCCAGGCTCTAACACATGCTTTCCCAGAGTTTTAACCCTGTGCACTCCTGTTCCTTTTCAACTCATCTTAAAAAAAACACAACCCTTTATGAACTGCCTGCACATTGGAACGATCCCACTTCTGAAGGAGAATCACGAAACAAAACCAAGGAGACACAGTACCATTTTCTGACCAAATCAAGCACATTGCTCACACCATTGAGCAATTGTGGGGAGCTCTTACCCTGTGCAATGCAGATTTCACAGGGGACACGTGCTTTCCCTTTCAGGTGATGTCACTGAGCAACCCATGGCAGTTGCTGCAGTCCTTGCAATGGCAGTGGTGGATACTGGCGGCACTCCTCAGGTGCTGCCCCACTCAGGATGCATGAAGGTGCTCAAAGATGTAGGAATGTTAAGTCGTGTTAATAAGTAAAAGGGGAAAAATAGGCTAAGAGAGGTGAGGTAAAGGTCAGGGCATGATCCTGGAGCTAATCTCAGAGAGGCAGCTGTACCCAGTGCAGGCTGGGCATGGATTAGCTGGCAGTGGAAACTCTGAGCCTACTGCCTGATTTATCCAGGGAGGAATTTGCTGCAGTTAGGGGAGGACTGTGTTGCCTTTTCTAACTGCATCCTGTACCGGTAGCTTTGATGCTCAAATCAGCTTGTAGAAATATGGAAACACGTGAGCCAAGGAAGAGACCTTGAGGAGTTTTCTGGTGTAGGTTTCTCCCTGGTACCTGTTTTTCCAGTGTTCATATTGGCCCTGAAGTGGGATTGAATCTTCTCGGGGCTGCAGTCTGAGCTCCTCTCGGGCTGCAGGTTGCTCTTCCTTCCCTTCAGCAGACACTTGGTGTATTTGAAGCCATCATCTGTGTTGAGGCATCAGCAGCTCCATTTCCTCACTCCCTCCCTGTAGGTTGGATCTACGCTTCCGTTTCTCTCCCATTGTTCACACCCTCTCTCTCTTTGCTTAACTCTTCTGTCGAGTCACATTGCCACTTGTGTCCAGCTCACAAACCACCAGCTTTGCTTTCTTCCCTTTTCCTCTCCATTTACTGCCCAGACTTTTCTTTCTACGCTTTTTTTGATGCAACCACATATATCTATAGTGCCTGGCACTTGTCCCTACTCTGTTAAGGTCTAACTTCACATCACTTCTCCAGCTTGTCCAAATCATTTGGAATTCAAAGTCCTCCTGTGCTCCAACACTTTTGTGGCTTCTCCTGGCGGGTGTCATCCCCAGATCCAGTGAACAAACACCTCTGTCATGCCAATCCTGCCAACCTGTTCCTGCAAGCATGGCCCATAGCTGTAATAGAATCCTGCACTTGAAAAAGACCATGTCTTGAGCATCCTATGGCAGCGTTCCTGTTCCCAGGCTGCGAGTAGCTGCTCAGACAAACAGCTACAGAATCATAAATCTTTGAGTGTTTTCTGGAGACAGTTCTCACTGCACATCCCACCAATGCTCTCAGTTCATTGCACACCTGTGGAAGCAGGAGGGGCTTTTTATTTGTAGGAATCACAGAATCACAGCATGGTGGGGGTTGGAAGAGACCTCTAAAGATCATCCAGTCCAACCCCCCCTGCCAAAGCAGGTTCCACCTAGATCAGGTCACACAGGAACGTGTCCAGACAGCTTTTGAAAACCTCCAGAGAAGGAGACTCCACAACCAGAAAGCAAATAATCTGCCTAAGGATGCCAAAATGTCTTGCCAAAAATGCCTGTGTAGCTAGTTTTGGGATGCTGGCCAAAAGAAAAATGAGGACTAGTGTCATTGAGTCCAGCCAAAGCACTGACACAGTTTGCCTGACACACACCTTGTGAATAACCACAGAGAAACTTTACAGGTGACACAAGAACCAAGTTTTGTTTGGATGTACCACACAGAGATTGAAGGAAGTCCCACCACACTGCTGTATGTTGGCAGAATGGAAGCAGGGGGAAAGGGGCATTGGTTTTGTGATAAAGCTGCATGTGGCAAATGGTTTGCTCACTAAAATCCAGAGCACAAAGGAGTGTGGAACAGTGATGATTTAGAGGAATGGCCAAGCAGTTGTTGTAGCTGCACTAAAGATCACAGGAAGGAGATATATGGTGATATCCATAGAACTCATCTGAAAGTAAGCCAGTCTCTTTGTTGCCTTTAGAAGTCACTCCTTTAAGATGCCATTCAAAACAAAAGCCTCTGCAAGCTTTTTCTGACACACCCTTTTAGACTTTCCAAGAGCCAGCCTAAACTTTCAGTTGCCTACATTCATCCAGAGAGGCTTTACCACTGCAAACCATCCAAACTGTTGTTCCTCCTTTAAGGTAGTCAGCATTTCCACCTGGCAGACAGCACTGTTGTCATTGATCTGAGTCCATTTGTACATCCTAAGCACATTTACTCCTTTCAGCCTCCTGTGTCTCGAAAACAAATCCCTGGAGGAATTTGCTCCCATTTATCAGCATCACTTTGATCATGAAGTGTCTATAAACAGATACACAACGTCCTGTGTAACCAGTGTCATCTGTGAAACAACACAAACATCACAGCTCAAAGCTTTGGCCCAAATGCTGAGGTTATCTCCTGCCATTCAGATACTGCTATAACTCCTCTTGGTCAAAGGCTCAGCATACCCACCCTCTTGGACTGACACAGGTTTCTAAATGCTTTCTATATAGACAAGGATGGGAGAGAAATAGTCTCATACACAGCCCCAGAGATGAGTATCCTCTCACTGCCATGTCCAAGAAGGACAGCCCGTCCCCTGGAACTGGATGTGAGTGCCCATCAGGCTCCTCTGGCTCCATGGGGTGACACCTTAAGCCATATCTATTTTGCAACACGTCTGGGTACTGGAATGACACTGATACAGTTGTCATGACAGCTTGTTCTCTATCCAAGGGTGGCACGTTGAGTAGAGCCTTTTGTTTCTCCTGTAGCAGCCCCTAAACCACAGTGGCAGACTGCCCTGTGGGATCCCATCACTGCAACACACGTGTCCACATCCACACAGGCTCCTAAATTTGATGGACATATCCTTCTTGAAGGACCATGGCACAAGTGTTGAGGTGATGAGTCCAGTCAAAAACCCCACAGCTTCCCACTGAAAGCCTCCTCTTTTTCTCACCAGATGCTGTAAGGGTTTCTTTTGGAGGGAGAAGCAAGAAGCCTGCTGTGGCCCTTGATTGCAGTCTGCTGCATTGCTACCTGGTGCTGTTCCACTGCAATGATGTAATGCTGTAGAGAGCACATGGACTGACAGAGACATCTGCATCTGCATCACACAAACACGTGCAGGGATAGCAGAGGAGGGGGGTGAACTGCCTTGGAAAGTGCTTATTGCTTCAGACACCTTTACCCTGCCTGTTCCTGAAAGCCCTGGCCCTAGGGGACTGTGAATCTGACAGTCTGTAACACACTGAGATCTGTAGGGCTTGGGAGCATGGAAACTGTGAAAAAAATCACAGAATGGACCCAAAAATGGGTCTTTTTGTGGCTGTCCACAGCTGATGCAGTGTCTCATGTAGGGTAAGCTGGTTAAAAACACAGACCACAGCGTGTCTCTGTTTGTCAGATGTTTACCAAGGCTCTGACACTGCTGTTATCCCTCTTTCTCTCTCTTCTTTCCAGTCTCCAACTGACCTGGGAGGAGTTGTGGGGCCTGGGCTGGGGTTTCAGGAGGGATTTCTTCTCCCAGCCTCAGGGTATCATCCCTTCTCCTCTGTCCTACCCCACCAATGGACTGAGGGAGCTCTGTTCCTTCTACTGTGTGGCTCCTCCACTCTGCCATTTCCACATCTTCCTTTTTAAGATCAGATCCCCATCATTCCTTCCTCCCCTTAATCTCTACCTTCAGCTGCCTCAGTGTTTTGGAGCCTCTCCCTGTCCCAAACCCTCTCCACCCCATTCAGATGACCCTTTGCAATACACCTTGTATGTTCCTCTCCTTTTTGGTTGTATGGCTTCTCCTCTGGGACAGGCAGCACTGATTTTTATCCTCTCCTTGCTATTCTGCCTCTCTCCTGCACATTGTAGGGATGCTGCCATGGCAGGAGAGCTGGGAGGGAAGGACTCAGGATGGATCAACTTCAGCTGCAGACACAGGGGACTAGCAGCAGTCATTTCTGCAGCACCCTTCAAATGTCTCCTGCAAAGAGCTGGTTGCTTTATGTCAAGAAAGACTGTGTGTCTGTTCTGCATGAATACAGCCTACAGGAGAGATGTAGCTAGAAGTTTTGTTGCCACTCTAGTAAATAAAAAGCAGGCCCTTTTATCATTTTAAGAGGCTTGTTTTTCATCCAGAGAGATGTTGGAATTCAAACAGAGCAATAAACTGCAGTCTCTCCTCTTTAACAGGCTTTGCCCTGTAAAATGCAGCCAGACCTACCATGCCAAGGCTCAAGTGATGGGAGGGTCAGGCAGGGATCTCTCTTCATTAACAGCAGTAAAAAGACAGTCCTGCCTCTCTTCCAGGTAATTCCTGGCTCTGGAGCAGCCAAAGGGAGACCAGAGAATCAGGGAATCATGGAATCATTTTGGTTGGAAAAGACCTTAAAGTCCCCCCCTCACCNTGTGCTCCAGCCCCTTCCCCAGCTCTGTGCCCGGCTCTGGCCACGCTGCAGCCCCTCAGTGTCCCTGTGGCAGTGAGTGAGGGGCCCAGCACTGACACAGCCCTGGAGCTGCAGCCTCCCCAGGGCCCAGCACAGGGGGACTGGGAAGGGATTGTTCTACCTGAGGCAGCAACTCTCCTAAGGCACAGAAGGGAGTTTCCTCTCCAGGGTCCCCCAGCACTGCTGTGCCCACACTTCAGTCACAGAATCACAGCGTCTCAAGAGCAGGTCACACAGGAACTCGTCCAGGTGGGTTATGAACCTGGGTACAACCCCTGCAGCCTTCAGGGGTGGGTTTAAGCTCATGCACCAAAAATCCTGGTGCTTCTGGGACACAGCCCCGCAGCCCCATGCCCCCACCAGTCACCTCTGCTACATGGAGTGAAACCCCACAGCAGGCCAGAAGGAATCAGGAGGGTTGTTAATGACTTGGCTGCCACCGCTTGATTTGCCAGGGCTTGCTTGCTTTTTTAGGCAAGGATTAGAGTAACTGTGGGCCAGATCCAGCTTGCTCTGCAAGCATCAGTGAGAGAAAGAGCTCAGAATCCTGCTCAGAATCTACCCTGTGTCCATGTGGCACAGCAGGGGTTTATGCACTCAGCTGCAGGGGTGCAGATTTCAGCCTGTCCCATCTCCTTCACTGCAGGATTTATCTTACACAAAGCTTTGAACCAAAAAGTCTGATGCCATTTCAAGAGAAGAATCCACAAAAGTCATTTTAAGCTGGAAGAGGGCCCTGTCAGTTTGGGGGGTGCTTATTTATAGCTTGGTATCGCCAGCTATGGAACGTGTGGGCAGTGGCAGGATACAGAATGGCTTTGCAAAGGGGTATTGCAAGCGATATCCCTCTGCCTCAGCACCAGAACTGGTCCTGCTGCCTTCTCAGGCTGAGGATTCCTGCATGCAGGTCCTCTGGGAACTGGTGTGGGATGGAACCTGCAGGTCTTGGCTCCTGATCACAGCATGTCCATGCTGATCAAGCCACAGCTCTCAGAGGAGAAGACAAAGATGACAATCCCTTTCCCTGGAACCCTCCAGTGTTATCTGCTCCCTTTCTCTATTTCCCTGCCTTCATCTCACTGCTTTTACTTCTTGGATCAGGTATTAACATTGCTCTAAGGCCAGCTTTCTGCTTTAGCCTGTTGTAATTAACCAGCATGGCTTTTTAATATATTCATTTATAATTGAAAACTAATAATAGCATACACTGGGGTTTGTCTGGTTTGGGGATCAGGCCTTTTAGCTAGCAGAGGGACAAGATAGCAAAATAGGATCAGCTCCTAATCCCATGCAGTTCAATGCCATCCCAGGCAGCCCTGGGGATATCAGTAGTGCTGTGGATGACACATGGAAAGTTACCTTTAAAGTGCAGGATTGATCCCTCCACAATCTCTAGCAGTCACTATGGTGAGAGGCAGCTTGTTCCTCCAAGCAGGGCACAGGTTTGGGAGCCTTCATCAGACAGAGTCTATTTACCCAGCTCCAAGGAGTTTAACAAACTGTTTCTTCATTTGGCCTCTCAATATCAGAGGTCAATCATATGTTGGCTGAGAGGGGAAGGAGAGCTGCTTGGCATGAGGAGGAATGGATGAGTGTGCTGGAGAAGCTCCTGGAGAAAGAAAAACCACATCAAGGCTGTCTGCCTTCCTCATCCTAAATTACAACACCCAGAGAGGGATGTGCCAGGGGTTGGGTAAGAGCAGAGCAGGAGGCTGCCTCGTGTTGGAAGCTTTTTCTTTGCCTTGGGTGGGTAAACAATAAATCTGTTTTGGAAAAAGTGTTTAGAGCACAGAGGCTGAAGGAGGAAAGCTGAGAGTGTTTGCCAAGACACATGGACACAGTCACTGAGCTCAGCTTCAAGGGGGTCTGAGGCTGGGAGAGTTGCTGGGGCTGGAGAACTGGAGACACATCCAAGGGAGCCTCCAGACGTGGTTTGGGTCATACTCCCCAGAGACCCACACAGGGTCATTCATCTGATGGGAACAGGGACAGGTAGAGGTTTGCTGGAACATTTCCAACCCACAGAGCAAATCTCAGGTGGGCACATTGCTCACCATGGTCTGCACCCCCTGCCTCTGCTGTGTCCTTTGGACTCACAGGAGCAAACCTGAGGCTTATGAAAAGATGTGTCTGCACCCACCAGAAGAGGTGGTGCCATTGCCAAAAGAGAGGTCCCACGTGGGCACACTTGCACAGGGGCATCTCTGAATGAGGGGGAGGTGAAAGAGTGAATTGAAAGGTGAAGTTCAGTGAGGTCAGCAAACAAGAAGAGGAATGACCTGGAGCTGCACTGATTGCATTGTGGTCAGAAAGGTGAAATTACATACGAAATGGAAGGAGGAGGCACACAGCAAGGAGCCCAGGGTAGGCTCCTTGCTTGGTTTTAGATGCTTCAAAGCTGGATGGCTGTGTCAGAGCCACCCTCCTCAGCTCCCTCTGTGTCAAGGCAGAAGCCTGAGTGGTCTATTGGGCGATTCTATTGCCATGCATTGGATGGGAGGAAAGGCTCCCTGGGGCTCTCTGTTTCTCTCTCTTGGCTACAAGTTGAGGATGAAGCTGAAGAAAGACAGGGGACTGCTAGAGAGAGGCCAGTGCAGGGCTACCAAGATGATCAGGGGTCTGGAACATGTGTGTGAGGAGGAAAGGCTGCAGGCCCTGGGACTGTTCAGCCTGGGGATTAGAAGCCTGAGGGGGGAATCTCAGCAATACTTACAAGTATTTAAAAGGTGTTTATCAGGAGGATGGGACCCATCTTTTTTTCTGTGGTGGCCAGTGACAGAACAAGGAGTCATGGACATAAGCTGGAATATGGAAAGTTCCATTTCAGCACAAGGAGAAAGTCCTTTGGTGCTGAGGTGAGGGAGCCCTGGCCCAGGCTGCCCAGGGAAGGTGTGGAGGCTCCTTCTCAGGAGGTTTCCAACCCCACCTGGACACGTTCCTGTGCCCCCTGAGCCAGGGGAACCTGCTTTAGCAGGGGCTGGGGCTGGATGAGCTCTGCAGGGCCCTTCCAGCCCCCACCATGCTGGGATTCTGTGATTCTTAGGTGAGTGTTACGTTTCTGCTCTTTCCCTCACAGTGCAAACCCTCATCCAATGAGACAGTTTTGCAGCCTCAGTCCAGCTGACATTCAAATAGGGATGAGCTGAGAGCACATCAGAGTCTGAGCATGTGTTTAGGGAGTACTTGGACTTCAAAAGGCAGGAGAGACAGACCACCCTCCTCCTTCCAGCAAAGCAAGCTCTCCAAACAGCTGTAGGGAGGAGAGAGGCCAAACTGCAAACCCTGCCAGTCCCTGACAATATGTGATCTATGTGCAGTTTAATGTTTGATGGCTGATGTCAAAGAGAATTCAGCTAAAGGCAGGAAGAGAAACACAAGGAAAACACAAGTATCCGTGCAGGGAGCCAGCTTTATGAGTAATGCTACCTTCTGAGTAATGCTTAAACTCAAACATAAATAACAATCCATCCAGTTCCACTCCATCCGGAGCACACAGCAAAGCCCACTTTGCTTAGCCAAGCAGGCCCCAGTGCTTAACCACAAGAAAATCCTCCTGAAGTTTTATTGCTTACTGTAAGGACTGTAAAAAGCCCCTCAGCTAGGAAATAGAGCTTCTAGTGCATTTCCAGCAGGAGCACTTGGATGGACTGCTTCCCGTTGGGTTGTGTCTCAGGAGGTGGGACAGGATGAGATGCTGGTTAATGCTGCAGGAGATGTTTCTGTCTAAGCTCATGCCCAAGCCTGTCCCACCAGCCTTCCCTGAAGCTCTTTGGAGAAGTGGCAAAGCTGAGACCTCCAGTTCTTGACCTGGGGCCAAACAGCAGCTCGTTCAGCTCATGCTCCATTGCTCCAGACACAGGTCTGGATAGGGATGTGCTCCTCAATTTTAGGCCCCTCACTCACTGCCACAGGGACACTGAGGGGCTGCAGCGTGGCCAGAGCTGGGCACAGAGCTGGGGAAGGGGCTGGAGCACAAGGGTGCTGGGGAGGGGCTGAGGGAATGAATGGGGGTGTTGAGGCTGGAGAAGAGGAGGCTGAGGGGAGACAGGAGCCCTCTGACACTCCCTGACAGGAGGCTGCAGGGAGCTGGCAGTCAGGCTCTGCTCCCCAGTGACAAGAGGAAATGGGCTGGAGCTGCCCCAGGGGAGGTTGAGGTTGGAGCTGAGGCAGAACTGTTTCCCTGAGAGGGGTGTCAGCCCCTGTGCCAGGCTGCCCGGGGAGCTGGGGCAGTGCCCAGCCCTGGAGGGATCCCAAAGCTGTGGGGCTGAGGTGCTGAGGGCTGTGGGTTAGTGGTGGGCTGGCCAGGGTCAGGTCAAGGCTTGGACTCTAGGAGCTTAAAGGGATTTTCCAGTCAAAATGATTCTATGATCCTTGCCTTCAACTGCTCCCTCAAGAAGCCTGGACCTGCCTGGGCATTGAGCTCTGAGACTGGCACATCCCTCTGCCATCAACACCTTGTGAGAGTGGCTGCAATAAAGCTCTCAGTGCACCCGACCCTGAGCGTTGTGTCTTCTGCACTGGGTTTCTTGACACCTCTGGGACACTGTGAGGTTTTGTTGGATCCCACTTTGCTTTGTCTTTTTGAAAAAAAGAATGACTTTTTGCCAAAGAATGACATCTCTGATGCCTCAGGGTGCATGGAGCCTCCATGCTGGAGCAGTGTGGTCAGCTGAAGGCAGGCAGTGCACTGTCCTGGGGGATGGGGATTTGGCTGGAGAAGAGACAATAAGGTCCAGAAGGATGCACCATATACTGTAGAGCATTTCTGGAGTTAAAGAAGAACAAAAAAGGAAGGGGAGAAAAAAAAAAAACCTCTCCACATTGGTTTTCAGCCCAGAATTCTCAGAAGTTTGATTTTCTGTGAGAAAAATGATCAGTTTCTCCTGATCATCTCCCAGGAGATGAGCGTTGTGGGGTTTTTTCTGCCTTGCTCTAGTATCTGTCCATTTGTAATCTCTCAGGGCTGTGTGCTGGGGTAGGTCATGGGGCTTGCAGCCTTCCCAGGTGCAGGGAACACCTGAGAGATCAGAATTAGGGAGAGAATGCCTGAAATGCTGTGTCTTGTGATTCTTGGATGTTGGGAGCCTGATTTGTGAGGCACTATTGGAATGGGTGATTAGTGAAGCTGCTAGGGAAAGGTTGGCTTTCTCCTTTCTCCCCTCCCCTGGGAGGGATAAATCCAAGTGCTGCCCCTAAGAAGTGTGGAATAATTCTTTCTGCTTCACGTAAGCAACCAGTAGAACTGAATCCAGGGGGATCTGCCTTTAAAGAGTGATGATGAGCAGCAGGAGACAGACCAGAGGCAATCAGTGAACGTGATCTGAGGTCTTGAAAACATGACCTGCAGGGAAAGGCTGCGAGAACTGGGCTTGTTTAGTCTAGAAGGGATGGAGAGGAGACGTGATAACAGCCCTCAGCTATGTGAGGAGTTGCTGCAATGAGGAAATAAACTGTCCTCCACAACACTGGGTACCAGAGAAAGATAGTAGAGAGTTATTTAGGAGGAACACCCTGATGGAAGGATAGGGAAGCCCCAGGTTTGGCAGTGGAGGAGGTTTGGGTTCCAGGCCGGCTGGTGCCCGTTAAGGATGTGGGGTGGCATGATCTGGCAGGCGATGGCTGATGCCACCTCCTTGGGGTCTCTCCAGCCCTGTGCTCTCAGGCAGAAACCTTTCAGCCCACAGTTCTTCTTCAGAAGGGTTTGTAGGTGAACCCCACTAGGTACCACTGTGATGTCCATGAATACCAGGCACAGAACCACAGAATAATGGGGGATGGAAGAGACCTCTGGACATCATCTCGTCCAACCCCCTGCTAAAGCAGGTCCACCTAGATCAGGTTGCACATGAACTGATCTCCTATGAGGAGATTTATAGGGACCAGGAGGATAAGTAAGGACTGGAAACCTGCTGAGCCCCACCGTATGTCCTGACAGGGGAAAGGCAGCAGGAGGAAGAGCATACGATAATTGCATGTCCCAGCAGGCCCAGCTGAAGCCATGCTGGCTGCCTCTGCAGGCTTCATGGGCTGCAGAATCATGGATTCAGAGAAACTCAGGTTGGTGGGGGTTGGAAGGGCCCTACAGAGCTCATCCAGCCCAACCCCCTGCTACAGCAGGTTCCCCTCACCCAGGGGACACAGGAACGTGTCCAGGTGGGGTTGGAAACCTCCTGAGAAGGAGCCTCCACACCCTCCCTGGGCAGCCTGGGCCAGGGCTCCCTCGCCTCAGCACCAAAGGAGTTTCTCCTGGTGTTTCAGTGGGACTGTTTGTGTTCCAGCTTCTGTCCATGACCCCTTGTCCTGTCACTGGCCACCACAGAAAAAAAATGCCACCCCATCCTCCTGACACCCACCCTTGAAGTGTTGCTGAGGTACCCCTGAGCTCAGGCTTCTCTTCTCCAGGCTGAACAGCCCCAGGTCCTGCAGCCTTGTCCCAGCAAGAAAAGACCTGGACAATTTCTGATCCCTGCTTTGTCTTTCTCAGTCCCAGCCATGTCAGGCCACCTCTGGGGGTCAAAACTTAGTCTCAGCCCTCACTAGGATCAAGCATCAATGTCTGGAGCCAGCACAGAGAACCCATGCTTGGACACTTGGGGAAGAACATGTGGTTTTGATGCTGAGGCCAAGTGCTTTGGAAATGAATACTTGAACTGGGTGGTCCTTAAAAAAAGAGAAAGAAAAAAGCCCTGAGAGTGAGCTGGAGATAACATATCCATTTGGAGCACACACCAGGGTTATACAGCTGAGGTTTTATGGCTGCAGGCAGATCTGCACAGGAGTTATGCTACTTGTCACAGCCACCCCTGCATCTGTGCCTTTGGGTGACAAAGTGTAGTGGGTCACCAGCAGCTTTGTGGCATCTCAATTTAAGAGCTGTAATCCCAGCTGGATCAGAGTAACCTTGCTGAGAGATGCAAAGTCCAGCGAGCCCGACTGCAGCCGAGCCCTGGCTATTGCTCCTTCCATGAGTTTTTGTTCTCCAAGCCACGACTCCAAGTAGCAAGTTTGAGTGCATTTCTTTCAGATCTGCGTCAGTGCTTATCCCAACAGCTTGGCAAGGAGCATAAACATCCATCTGCAGTTGTCACTGGTAGCAGAGCACATCATCTGGAGAGAAACTGGCTGCTCTCAGACACCCGATCACACAAGGAGCAAACAGTTGCTTTATTTCTGAGTGGGGGCTACACAAACCATTAGGCACCTCATTAATCTTGTGTTTAATTCTCTGCATGAGGCTCACTGGAAGAAGGAATAAGCTCTCCTTGTTAATTATTGGAGGGAATAACGAGGGTAGCCTCCCTAACTCCTTCTCATCCCTTGCTGTTGCACTACAACACATGGAAGATGGCAACCTGTTGTCAAAGCTATCCCTACTGTCCCTTGGTGTTCTCTCCCAGCTCTGAGCACTGCACAGCCCATGAGTGGCAGGGAGCAAAAGCCAACACTGGCTGCGCTGAGCCCTGAATGCTTGTCATGGTTTCAGCCATCTGGAACCCCACACACAGCCCCTCACCCACTGCCACCCCACACAGCAGCAAGCCCCCACACAGCCCCTCACTCACTGCCCTCCCCACAGCTCCCATGGGATGAGGAGGGGAATGAGGAAAGGAAAGGAAAGGAAAGGAAAGGAAAGGAAAGGAAAGGAAAGGAAAGGAAAGGAAAGCTGCCTTCCTGCTGATTCCTAAGGACCTCTCTGGACTTTCATGATTTGTGAGGCTCTGCTCAGCTGACCAACAGAAGCAAAAGGGAAAGGGGCTGATCAGCTCTGCTGCCTCTTTCCTTAGAGCAGATTTATAGTCTGGGGAAGGTGACCCTGCTGATTAGAGTTCACTAGACTCAAAACAGAGATAGGAGGTTAAAGGATCAGGCCCAGTAACATAAAGACCCAGGAGAATGAATAGTCTGATGTGTGTATATAAGAAAAACTCCATTTCTGGACATGCAATGGCTCCTTGTCTTTCTGCAGAGTGTTTATAGGTGCAAGGATGGGTTAAAATCAGCTTTGGGTAAAAAAAGCTTGATGGATATGTGCAGCAAACATCTCACCTGCTGTCGAGCAGGATGGAACCTGCTGAAATAGAGACACAACTGCTGCCTCCCTGAGAGCCTCCTCCACAGGATAGGAACAGGCTGCTGGAGAGAAGAGCTGAGACCATGACAGAGATGCTGAAAAGGAAAGAAAAAAAAAGAAGAAAAAGAAAGAAAAGAAAGAAAAGAAAGAAAGGAAGAAAGGAAGAAAGAAGCCAGGCTGATCCTCCTACTGCTGTTGCAGGACTTAGAGAGTATGGCCTGAGCTCTCTGCCCCTAGGGCAGCTGCCATCTGTCCTCCCAGCACAGTGCTGGTTTGGCTTAAGAGGTCCCATCTGGCTCTTTACTGCTGAGCTCCCCTACCTTTCCCTTCTCCAAGACAGCTGAGCTCCCCAGCAGCTCTGTGTCAAAAAGGCTCCCTCTAAGCACCCTGTGGGAAAGCCCTTCCCAATCTTATAACACCCAGAGCCCAATTTAATGGGGAAACCTCTAAAAAGCTGCCCCAGGCTGCATGTTTCTTAATACAACCCCTTCTTTCAGTCTCCCATTTGTCATGCACACACCCTCCCCATGTGTGTGCATGTGCAGGATGATCTGTTGGTCTCTAAATATGATTTATAGGAAAATGAAGCAGAGGAATCTCCCAGCAGCTGTGTCTCATAAAGGGGAGCCCCTCACTCCTGCTCCCAGCACATCTGAGATGAAAGGAGTCAACACTTGGCCTTGAAGACAAACAGCACCCAAAACTGCTTGGCATCTCCCAGGAAGGACAATTTACTACCAGTAGTCAACAAGGCTGAGGCTTTTTTCTTCCTCTTTCCCTTCACCATGTGGCTCTCAGGCACACATGATGCTTTCCAAGCCAGTGTTATTTGTGTGGGGATTATTCCTCCAATGTGAACAGGAGCAGGACTAAGGCATAGCAGTGAAATCACTGGAGTTCATTTCCCCCTCTGCAGCACAAGGGAGATGCACAAGCCAGAGGTGTAACAAAAGGCACACGTTTTGGCATGCAAAGGAAAAACAGTTGTTTCTTCTAGTGGCTTTTTTTTATTATTCCTCTGAATCCATGACATTCATTATGAGGCTCTATGGCAAGTCTCTGCCATCGTCAGTCTCAGGAGAAAGGGGAAAAGGTTCATTGATTCTCACACACATCCAGAAAACGAGGTCAGGTTTTTCTTCCTCTGTGTGTCCAGAGACACCTCATTTCTGAGCACTGCTGGGTTTTCTGGCTGTGCTGGGGGTTGTGCCACTGCCTCCTGGCCTCACCTCTAGGCAGCAGGTGATGATGTGACAATCTCAAGCCTCATTGGGAAAAAAAGCCAATTATTTCTTTTGGAGAGAAGGTGGGAAACTTGAGCCCTACAGGCTGAATACCCAATGGGCAACCAACAAGGAGAAAACAAAGCAGATGGTTGTTTTTTGCCATATTTTCTTGCATAATCACCGTTTTCTGCCAGATTGTGCTTATAAAACTTGGTTGCTGCTGTTGTATGTGTTGTCTGCTTCTTAACTTCCTCATCACAGGATTTCAAGGGTTGGAAGGGACCTCCAAAGCTCATCCAGTGCCACTCCCCTGCCAGAGCAGCAGCACCTAGAGCAGGGCACACAGGAACTCATCCAGCTGGGTTGCAATGTTTCCAGAGAAGGAGCCTCCACAGCCCATCTGGGCAGCCCCTGCCAGTGCTCCCTCACCTCAACAGGGAACAAATTCTTCCTTGTGTTTCTCTGGGACCTCTTGTATTCCAGTTTATACCCATTGCCCCTGATGATCTGAGGCTTGGCTGTGGCTGGCAGCACCCTCACACAGCAGGGCCACCCTCTAAGCAAATACTGTCACTTCATCAGCTATTTTTAACAGCGACAAAGATCTTGACTTTTAAGTTGATCCTCATTTCTTTAAGGGGGAGGGAGCTGGCTCACTCCTTCCTTCTGAATTTTTGGCATTGGGAACTGAATTTTTGCTTCTTTCTGCCTCAAGAAGGCAAGAGGAGGGTAATTTTCATACCTTCTGGTGTGAATTTACTGCAGGGTTAAATGCTTTGATGCTTTGTAGAACGCTTTAAGAAAGTCAGCAACAGAGCCAGGCATTGTATTTCACAAGAGTGTTACGTGCTGTGATGGAAAGGAGAGGATGATGCCTGGCTCACCATCACTAGCCACAGCATGGATATCAGCAGAGCCTGGCACTGCTGTCTTGCAACCCTGCAGCAATGTCACACATACTAAACACATGCAGAAATCCTGCAATGGGGCACAACTGTGCTGCTCTCCCCAGCTGGCTCCAGAAGATCTGGCCCCTTTCCAAACCAGGTCATTCTTCACCTTAAAAGTTGTTTGCATGAATTGAGCTGTTCCCATTCCCCCCTGAGGAAAACAAACCCAGCAGGGTTGGAAAACCTGAGATTGAATCTTTTCTCTGTCTGATTTGATGCTTGGACTGTTTCTACCTCTTTCTCTAAGCAGAAGGCAGCAAGGGGTGTTGTTGTCCTTGTGTAGTCCCATTAAAGTCATCCCTCTCTGCAGACATCCTGGCTCCACAGCTTGTCTCTGCACTGGGGGGTTGTGTAACACAGGTGAAAACCTTGTCTCAATTTATATTTAATCATTTATACAACAAGGAAATAAAAATCAGGGAGCTTGTCCTTCTCTGTGGCATCTCCTTCCAGCTGTGTGTTGAATGAGGACCCCAGCAACCAACTCATGGGTGTGAATTGTGCTGGCTGGAGGTGGTGCTCAGCAAGACATGGGGTGGCAGCAGCAGCAGGGCAGGGATTGTCCCCTGTGCTGGGCCCTGGGGAGGCTGCAGCTCCAGGGCTGTGTCAGTGCTGGGTCCCTCACTCACTGCCACAGGGACACTGAGGGGCTGCAGCGTGGCCAGAGCCAGGCACAGAGCTGGGGAAGGGGCTGGAGCACAAGGGTGCTGGGGAGGGGCTGAGGGAATGAATGGGGGTGTTGAGGCTGGAGAAGAGGAGGCTGAGGGCAGACAGGAGCCCTCTGACACTCCCTGACAGGAGGCTGCAGGGAGCTGGGGGTCAGGCTCTACTCCCCAGTAATGAATGACAGAACAAGAGTAACGGGGCTGGAGTTTCCCCAGGGAAGGTTGAGATTGAAGCTGAGGCAGAACTGTTTCCCTGAGAGGGGTGTCAGCCCCTGTGCCAGGCTGCCCAGGGAGCTGGGGGAGTGCCCAGCCCTGGAGGGATCCCAGAGCCATGGAGCTGAGGTGCTGAGGGCTGTGGGTCAGTGCTGGGCTGGGCAGGGTGAAGGTCTGTGAGGTATCAGATCCATGTGTCTCCAAACCCAGATATTGACTTCTAGATATGCATTTTAATTCTTCCATTCTCCCCTTCATTTCCTCAGTGCTTGTTCGTCAACTCCTTTAGAAAATGCAGAACCAGATTCATTTTTATGTAGTTCAGTTTTGATGGGAAAAAAGTATGACTTCAGGCACTTTAGGGGCCATTTTGCTTCCCACTTGCCAAGACTGCCATAAAGATTTGCCAATGATGTGACATTGCTGTCTAACAGCTGCTAAGAAAGTGGCACAGAATAAGAAAGAAACCTTCACAAGAAACTCCCAATTTGCTTGTCTTCTGCTAATGGATGAAATACAGATGTAGATTTTTGACCCCCTCAAAAAGTAAGAAGAGAGAAAAATCAGCCACATCTTCTCTCTGCTGATCTGTGCTGAGGGAAGAGTCTAAAGAGAAGCAGTTACCATCCCTAATACACACTGAAATATTCACTTCTTAATGGGACAATTCTCACTTGCCTTCATCTCCACTCTCTCCATGGGAAGCAAGGGAAGTCCTTTGCTTCTCAGAGCTAAACAGACCATCATTGGGACATTATGCCTGTCATTTGACTGGAACAAACCAAATCTCACTTTTAAACTGTCCAATCTTCCTTTCATTATCTTCATAGAGAGGAAAAGTCCTGGAGGGTGAACATGATTCTAACTCTTACAATTATTAATGAGAAGAACAAAACCAACATGTTGTCTAAAAAACACCAACCCTACGAAAATGGAAGGAGCCAGCAATGATCCCAGGACTGCCTTAGCAGTCATTGTTAGTGGGGAAGAGGTTCCTTTGTCCCCCTGGTTAGGGTTAAACTAATTGTGCCCTTGGCTCTTCAAGAGCAAAAACAAAAGGATAAATGCAAGAGGAGGGTGGCACAAAAATCACTAATTCCTTGGAGCAGTCCTGAACTGGTGTAAATCTGCATAGGTCTCTTGGTTTCTGTGTGCTGTACCAATTAGTGCTGGATGAGGATCTGGCCCAGAGTATATTTATACCCTTTCTGATTTGTACTTTAATTGCTGTTTCTGGATATAATTGTGCAAAGAGGCCTATTAATATCCTGCAGTAATAAAGGAGTGATTCACTAGCCCCATCTATAGCATTCTTGCCTATTAAGGCTGTCTGAAAATCCCCTTGTAAGACTCTGCTTGGAGTTAGAGTTTTAATTCAAATCATTTGTGCTGAAATGTTCTATCAGAGAGCATCCAGCTCGGGTTGATTCTCTGTTTAAGGGGCAAGAGAAGGGGAGGGACTAAACTTCAGCCAAACAATTTAACAGTTTCTAAGAACAAAGTTAGAGGGGAAAAACATCTTGTTTTCCCCAGCCTGCTAATTTTGGCCAGCTTTTGTTGGAGAAGCTGTGACCTCCCTGTGCTTGGCAATGGAGATGTGCAGGGTCGTTTCTGGGTGAAGACCATGCCATGTGTTACCCAACAAGAAAATGCAGGTTGTAACTGTATGGAAATACATTGCTGCAAGGACTTGGTCCAATAACTCATTCTAGAGTCATAGAAGCACAGAATCTTTTTGGTTGGAAAAGATCTTTAAGATCAAGTCCCAGCCCTCCCCTCACCCTGCCCAGCCCAGCACTGACCCACAGCCCTCAGCACCTCAGCTCCACAGCTTTGGGATCCCTCCAGGGCTGGGCACTCCCCCAGCTCCCTGGGCAGCCTGGCACAGGGGCTGACACCCCTCTCAGGGAAACAATTCTGCTTCAGCTCCAGCCTCAACCTCCTCTGGGGAAACTGCAGCCCCTTTCCTCTTGTCCTTTCACTTGTAGCTTGGGAGCAGAGCCTGACCCCCAGCTCCCTGCAGCCTCCTGTCAGGGAGTGTCAGAGAGGGCTCCTGTCTGCCCTCAGCCTCCTCTTCTCCAGCCTCAACACCCCCATTCATTCCCTCAGCCCCTCCCCAGCACCTTTGTGCTCCAGCCCCTTCCCCAGCTCTGTGCCCGGCTCTGGCCACGCTGCAGCCCCTCAGTGTCCCTGTGGCAGTGAGTGAGGGGCCCAGCACTGACACAGCCCTGGAGCTGCAGCCTCCCCAGGGCCCAGCACAGGGGACAATCCCTGCCCTGCTGCTGCTGCCACCCCACTGCTGATCCCAGCCAGGCTGCCCTTGGCCTTCTTGCCCCCCTGGGCACGCTGCTGGCTCAGTGAGGTTTTGTTTAGTCAACTGCATTGGTTGGATGCTGCTGGCAGAGAGACACCTTTTCTTTATGCACTGCCCTTACCATGTGTCCCTGTCACCTCCTTGGGCTCACCATGTCCCCAGCTCCTACCCCCACTGTGCTGGACTCACTCTCACCATGCTGGGCTCAGCCATGGTGGGGCCTAGATGAGTCCTTCACTGGATCGGTGACCTGAGCCGACCTGCTACAGGGTTGTACATGAGCAGAGCAAGGTGAGGAAGGGCTGCACGTGCTGCCAAGTTCTGGAGGAGGGAAAGCAGGCTGCCAACAGCCCACACTGACCTTGGCTTGAGTTAAACATCAACCCTCAGTTGTACATGATGGGGATATAGCTCCTATAGCTGCAACCACATGGGACACCACTGGTACATGTGTGAGCAGGATCGTCTGTGTTTGCATCTCTCTGCTCCAGTGGCACTTGCTGAAGCTGTATCTGACAGCAAAGCTGTGGCTTCCCTCTGCCCTCAAGGATTCACCAGTTTGAGAACTGTCAGGTAAAAGCTTCTTGGGTCAGATCCAGGGACAAGAGCCAGGGGTAGAGCTAAGCTGGAGCATGGAAACTGAGAACAGAGCTAAAGACATAGGAAAAGAAAAAGAGATTTAGAAATCAGATCAGGAGCAGGAGATGGACATGGAACTGGTGGGATGGAACTGGTGTGTGGCAGCTTCACCCAGAGATTTACAGGATGCCCAGGATCAGCTGTGCAAAGGGATGTGGAGAGAGGAGGTATGGTGCTGGGAAAAGCCCTAGGAGTGAGAGCCATGGCACAGGGAAGGAGCAGCTCGGGAAAGCAGATCACCTGAAAGTATGAACACAGAGCCAAGGATTGTAAGGGCTGCTCCAGCATCAAGGAGAGAGGAAAGGGAAGGCACCTGTGGCAAAGGAGGGGCTGTAGCTACATAGGATCATTTAGTGTGAAAGTGAGTGGGCTTCCCCAAGTGATGCTAGAAGGAACCAAGCCAGGACCAGGAAAGGTCCAAGCCCTATCCTTTATCTGAGGGCAGTGGAGACTGTCAATATGCAACATTTCCACTTGTGTGAGGGGCAGCACTACTGGAGCATCATGCTGGGAGAGAGGCTGGAGGCTGCTCCTGTGATCCTGTGACTGAGTGTGCTGTTAATTTACATTTCACTTCCTTTGTTATCAGAATGTTGATAAACCACTTTGTTAACGGCGAGGAATTGTAGGGAAAAAACCACTGCACATTATAAAAATGACTATGGGGGAAAGCTCCCATAACATATGAAACCAGATCTGAGGATTCCAAACTTCAATATTAATGCTTTCCAACAACAAATAGGCTCCAAAAGTATTTTTCCATAAGATGTTGCAGCTCATGTCTTGGCATTAACAAAAAAAATGTTCCAGCAACAAGGTCCTTGTGAGCTCCAGCCAATATTATCCTCATAAAGGGGAAACTGAGGCCCAGAGATGGGGAGTTTCCCATGGGCCATAAGTTAGTGATGGAGCCCAAAACTCCCTTCTGTTCACCCAATATCCCCTTCGTAAGGCTCTCCAGTAGACATGAGCACTGCCTTTAATTTTCCATCAGGTGCTAAATGCCCTCTTTCAGTTTAAATTGGTACCCCACCCAATTCCTTAGGTGCTCTGATTTCACTTGAGATGTGGGAATCGTCACTGATCTGGTTTGGTTAGGAATGATTGGGAATGCAACCTATCCCCCCTCTTAACTCTTGAGTGCAAGGGGATACATTTGCCTTGTTCAACATTTATTGTTCAAAACCAGGTAGCAAGAAGCAAAGCCCTGGAATTACAGCCTAGGAAATCTATCCCCCTGCTTTCCAATGTAACAATTGAATCTCTGCTCTTCTCCTCCTCAGATAATTCAACGTGCAGCACAGATTCATCAGGGGTAGTAGAAACTTTTACTGCTACTGGCTTTGGGGCTATGAAAACCTGGTGTTTCAGACTGTTGGCTTGGAGATCAATACTGAAACTTAAATGGCTAACATCCCCTTACAAGGGTAGAATTTATTTGCTCTGGTTGTCTATAAATCAATGGCAATATCATGTCCACTCAGCTCACGCCTGCCTGGAGTTTATGGGGAGTAGCCATCCAGCATTTGACTAATATGTGAAACTATTTCTGTCCATCTGGTCCAACAGGCCAGGCAGACAGAGAAGAGTAACTCTTCCAAGAGCTGCCTTTGTTCATCATAAATCTCTGATTAAAAGCAAACAGATGTGGAGGGTGGACATTTCACGTGGGCTTTTGTCCACGTCCTGCATCCTTAGCCCAGCACTGCGACGTCCAACTCCACTCCACGGGAGATTCCCAGCATTCTTGGATTGCTTGAAACTGAAGCCTACTGAGAAAACATCTCTGTATTTTTGGGGCTGTTTGACCCTATTGGGTCATGAAAATAAACATTTGAAGGAAAGGCATCTTTCTGTTTAACAAAATCCAAGGACTCGTCTCTTGCTCTCGCTCCCAAGGTGGCAAGTGCCTGTGGCAAGGTCCATCCTAGGGCAGAGGCAGGGACCTGGTGACAGAACCACTTGTGATTCTTTGGGCAAATCCTGCTCTTCAGCAAGAGGAGCTCCACGGGAGAGAGATGTCAGTGGGCTTACCCCAGGGAAGTTATTAGGAGCAAGGAGGAGAGAGCTGCAAGGATAAAGCACTGTTTTCTGCTGCTACAGGGCCTGACCTGTAACTACCTCACAGAAACAACTACTTCTGTAAGGCTGATGTGGATTCACAGAGACAACTCCTGTTGGCAGGGTCTGGAGAGAGGAGGGGCTCTGCATGGCCATCCCAAGGGCACATTGCTGCCCACTCAAGAGGGCTGCTTGGGTGGTTAAACACAAAGTGCAAAGGGATCTTTTCAGCAGAACATCTCCAAATTGCCCTTATCCTCAGCTCTGGAAGTGGCAGTTGATTGCTGGTAGACTGCAAGTAGCAGGGAATAATTGTGCACACGGTATGGATCCAGCATTTGAAATGCATTGTCAGCAGAAGCCAGGGACAAATTCAACTGACTGAGAAGAGGCTGGCCAAAACAATGACCAGACTTGCTCTCTCTGGTTACACACTAAGGGAAAGGCAGCTTTTTCTCTGGATGTGTAACATGGGGTGATCATGTCCAAAGAGGCTCTCTCTGGACACAACACTGCACAGATGGTGTCTGGATCTGTATCCACTGTAGTGTTCAAGGTTGGATGCTGTGCATGATACCACCCTGGAGGTGTGAACTTCAGGGCCAGAGAGGAACATGAGCTCATCTCATCTGGCCTCAGGCAGAAAACAGAGGCTGTATAATTTCAGCCAGTTACCTCATTTGACTGAAGCATCTCAACCAGAAAAATACCCAGACTTGACCTGGAGATTGTGAGGAACAAGAACTTGGCTGCACGTGATCACTGGCTCCAGTGTTGATCAACCTCAGTGTTAGAAGCAGGAGCTGTGTGCCAAGACTCCAATGGCTGGTCCCCAGCCCACTTTCTGGCTGATGAGAGCTGAGGAGCCTTTGCAAAATGACCATTTCTCCTCTCCCTCATCAATCCCAAGGAAGTGTCAGACCATGGCATGAACACACTCCATTCCATGGCCTGCTTGAGAGCTGCTTTAACTACAGAAACATCTGGAGGCCCCAGCAAGGCTTTGTTCTGATGGATATTGTGTGTATAGAGCAAGAAACACTCTATCCTGGTGAATTTACAGGCTCTGTGGACCAGACACTCAAAGTGTTGGAAGGTAAGAGAGGGAAACACTGGAGCACAACATAGGCAAGAGGCCATTTGATGGGCTGGAGCAGACATGGGCATAGCTGCACACGGGTGTAAGACTGGGAACTGGGCAGAGTATGCCCAGAAACACAGGAGTGTGGCAGTGAGTGGTTACCTGCTCTTTCTATTGACCACAGGAGACAGGACAGGTAGGGCTCATTTCCAAAGCATCCACCTCCCAGAGCTCAGGGCTGCCTCTCAATGCATCCATCCACCAGCACAGTGCAAGCCTGAGCCTTCCTTCAGTCACTGCTCCAACATGGTCAGAATTAAGGTGCAGTGTACCACACATTTCACACCCCCTGACAATTGGAAGTCCTCTCATTGCTTTGTTTCCTCTGGCAGAGAGGGGAGAACCCTCACAAACCTGAGATTCCTTTTTTTCCATAAGTGAATGCAGGGTGTTCTCCTGGGGTTGCCTGTAGTGTTTGGCAAGTGTGATGGATACAAAAAAAGGGGGAAAGGAAACCACTTCTCTCTTGACAGCCTTGGGTTTAGCTTGTCCAAGATTTCCTTTCCAAATCTGCACTCTGCAAGCTGCACTCACATTCATTACATCAATCTCACAACACTCGAGCAAGCTGGGACTACACAACCCAAGCGGGGACATAATGGGCCTCCAATTCTTCAGCTGTAGCAGAACTAGGAATTCCAGCTAAGCTTAGCATCATGTTCCTCGTGAGACTCTGGATATGGGCAGGATCACACCCTGCTTGCTCACCCCCAGAGCTGATGTACCACGCTGCAGGTTTGGGGTTGATCCTGTGCTGCTCCCTCAAGAAATGTTTCCTGGTTGGGCTGAGGGTTTAGCACAGAAGTTACAAACTGCTATTAGCTTTGCTGTCTACCAGCAATTTGTGCTCATGGAAGTTTCCTTGCCAGCTCCTTTCATTGCTGTTGCTATAGGCTGCTGTGTGGCTTTTTGGCCACAAGACTGTGAGGCTGAGCATCACTTGGGAGGATGGTTGTCTTGAAATACTGTAACAGCCTGACTTGGGCTGCCTGGGAAAAGTGAAAGAACAAGCTTGTCTTCCTGTTTCCATCTGAGGAGAAAAAGGGTAAATGAGCCTGTCTGAGTCTGTTGCTCCAACTCCTTTTGGACAGGCAGGAATTCAGCATTGCAGGGGTGAATATCCAGAGGGGGCTTCGGCATGGTGGGCAGATCTGTGGTGTGACTGGAAAGAGCACTGCAAATCCCAGATTCCTGAAGGGCCTCCAGCCACTCACACTCTCTGTTGTCCCTCCAGCCATTGTCACAGCCACAGTGTAGGCCACAGGTTTGCTTCATGGCCTGGATCATCCTCACAAGCTCTTCAACCTCACACAGCCTTCACCCCCCGAAGATGTGGCCCATGCTTGGGCTGCAGACAGACCTGCAATGTCCTGCGTTGCAGCAGATGCCAACCACAGCATCCCAATGCCATCCATTCCCAAATTGCACCTCCATCATCTGGGCAACAGAACTTCCAACACAGAAGCAGCATTTCGTGACAGTTCTCCAGCCACTCCAGGGAATCTGAGTGCAAATTTTTGCCACGTGTTTGCTTGTGTGTGTAGGACAGATTCCTCCTGCACCCACCTGGCTTGAGCAGGATGGAGGGACCCAGCAGTGCTGGTTCAAGTGTAGACACTTCCCCAACACCCAGTTCCCTCTGCCTGCACTGACAGATATGATCCAAGCACCTGAGTCAAAACAAAAGAGTTAAATGAAGCATAACTGGCCCTGGGAATGTAACTGTCAGCACATGCACTGAGAACACAGATAAAAGGACTGGCAAGACCACATGTGTCCCTTGAATCCTGCCTGCACGCTTTCTTATGACTCCAAGGGCTGCTTCCTTCTCCCTGGCTGGGTGACAATCTACCTCTAGGCCTTGTTGCTGGGTGAAACAACAAGATGTTATCACCCTCCTGCCTTCCCCAAGTTCACACTCCACTTCCCAGGTGCTGCAGTTAACAGCTGCTTTGTTTCTGCACCTCCACTAAGGCTTGCTAAGGACACTTCATTTCATTTTCCAGCAGTTGTTCCCTCTCCTCTCCTGTTTGACACATTCTATCCTCTGGGTGCTAGTGAGCAGCAGAGAGATCAGCATTGCTAAAGTGAAAGCTCCCTGCTAGCCCTGCAGACAAAGCAGTGTCCAGAATCCCTGCTGCTGTCCTGATGTGACTCACAAGTAGCAAATGCTTTTGCTTAACTTGCAAAAACAGTTCAGAGCACAGAACTCCAAGAGGTGTTCTTCCTTCAGGTGACTGCTTCCAGTTGTAGCAGCCAAGTCCCCACGTCCTCCAGGTCTTGATGCTTTTCCCTGGGATGGATAGCAGTTGATTGAGGTGTTTCACATCTTCGTGGGGGCTGTGTTCATGTTACTGGGATACGTTCATTTGCTGAACTTTTTACATGAGTTTTGCTCTGACCATAGCATCACACAATCTCAGGGGCTGGAAGGGACCTGGAAAGCTCATCCAGTGCAACGCCCCTGCCAGAGCAGCAGCACCTAGAGCAGGGCACACAGGAACTCATCCAGCTGGGTTGGGATGTCTGCAGAGAAGGAGCCTCCACAGCCCATCTGGGCAGCCCCTGCTAGGGCTCCCTCACCTCAACAGGGAACAAATTCTGCCTTGTGTTGCTTTGGAACCTCTTCTGTTGCAGCTTGTCCTCATTGCCCCTTGACCTGTCACTGGCCATCACTGAGCACAGCCTGGCTCCAGCCTCCTCACACCCACCCTTGATGGATTTGTAACATGAATGAGCTCACCCCTCAGGCTCCTCCAAGCTGCAGAGCCCCAGCTCCTTCAGCCTTTCATCACAAGGGAGATGCTCCACTCCATCATCTCTGTGGCCCTGTGCTGATGATCCATCCAACACTGTTCCATCTCCCCTCCTGCTATGCTCTTTATTCCCCACACTGCCTTCTGCTGCACTGATGATTTACTTGTCTGAATACTCTCCCACTAGTTTGACCCATAGAAAGGATCCTTACCAAACATATTCAGCCTGACTTCACTGAGGCTTCACCAAGCTTTTATTCCAGGCACTGGTGCCCTTGACTCTCCAGGAGTATCTTCCAGGTTGGTCTCAGTGAGTTTTTTACTCCCTGTGTCTCTCCTGGGGAAATGTCTTCCAAGAAACCTCTTCTCCACATCCTCCCAGCTCTCCTGCATCTGTTCACACTTGCTGCAACACACAGTGGATGCTCTGGCACTGGATTTGTCTATAACCATCAAAAGAGCCAACAACAAGCTCATCAGTTCCAGCATATTCTTTAAAGCCATTTTTACCTCCCTGATATGGATGTTTCTCAGGACACTCTGGCAAGGACATGGGAGTAGCTGCCAACTCCCTGCTCCTCCTTCCCATTCCCATTCTGGTCACAGAGTCAGCAAAGGCTGGAAAAGGCAGGATTCTTGTGCTAAATCCTACAACTGAGAACACTTGAAAGTGAGAGTCCTCTGACCTTGCTTTAAGCTTTAAACATCACCTTAATGTCCCCAGATAGCCTGTGGAGATCAGGAGGAACTTCCAGATAGGGAGTCATCTGTCCTTAGAAGGAGATGAATTGCTCTTTAGAGGAGCTCCACTGCCTTCAGAGGAAGCCAAGGGAATTAGTTAACACTTGGTAATCTGATTTTTTAGGCACTAAATTAGGGCAAATTAATCTCCCTACAGATGTCATGGGGTATGAAAACCTTTGTTCTTCCTTTAAAGACACGAGATCATTTAAACCCATCGCTATCACAGCCACCACTCAGCTGTGCTCAGGGAAGGCTTGGGGCATCTGAAGGAGCCCATGCTGGTGTGTGCTGAGTTTGGGATGGTCTGGTTTTGCTGGTGGTGTCTTTCTCACCCACAAGAAGGTGAAATGAACCCACTTCCAGCAGCTGCCTCAGGGAGAGCCGTGAGACACGCTGCTGGGGGTTTGCTACCTTACATTGAACACGCTGTGCAAGGCTCATCCTGCTGGGACTGAGGTTCACACATCTCCAAATCTGTCTGGGAAATCAAAAAGAAACACCAGATTTTGATAGAAAATTCAAGTGAGATGACACTTTAACTGGAAACAACAGCAGCAGAGAAATCAACAAACTTCAGGCCTTGGAGTCTGTGCCGTCATTTCCACCAGCTCCAGCATCTTCATCTCCAGCTGTCTGGAGCAGACATTCTGTGTGTGATTTGGGCTCTTGTTTCTTTTTTTGCTTCAGTCCCAGAAGATACCACAAACAGTTTCTGTTTCAAATTATGAAGTAATGAAAGAAACCACACAACGCTGATGTTTGTTACTAATTATGTTACTTTATGGGTTGGGTTTTTGTTTTAACTCCAAGCTTCAATCCACTTGCAATAATAACAACACTCCAAAAGCAACTCAGGTCAGACTTTACAGCCCTTTAAATGTACTATCTCTGTGCTTCCAATCAAATAATCATTCTCATGTTATAGTCTTATAAGACACGGTCAGCATTTTCTGCAGATGTTTCTGAGCATGAGCATGGCTGGCTTCTCTTCTCATGTATAGGCTCCTGTGAACCATAGAATCACAGAAGGGTAGGGTTGGAAGGGAGCTTTAGAGGTCATCCATTCCAACCCCCCTTGCTGAGGCAGGTCCACCTGCTTTTCCTGTGATCACATGATTACTCTAATCCCATGTCCAGGGGTGTAATTCAAGCTTGAGATGCCAGGATGGCAGCAGAAGATAGACCCAGCAGCCTGAGGGATCTGGGGCTGTTGAGCCTGGAGAAAAGAAGGCTCAGGGGAGACCTTCTGGCTCTCTACAACTACCTGAAAGGAAGCTGCAGCCAGGTGGGGGTTGATCTGTTCTCTCTGGTAACAAGCAATAGAACAAGAGGAAAGGGCCTCAAGTTGCACCAGGGAAGGTTCAGGTTGGATGTGAGGAGGAATTTCTATGCTGCCAGGGCTGTCAGGCATTGGAACAGCTGCCCAGGGAGCTGCTGGAGTCACCGTCCCTGGAGGGGTTTCAGAGCCGGGTGGGTGTTGAACTGAGGGCAATGGGCTGGTGGCTGATGGGGCTGGGACAGAGGTTGTACCCCATGAGCTGAAAGGGCTCTGCCAGATGAAACCATTCCATGATTCTATGATGCTAGAACTGGTTCATCTTACAGGTGGGAGAGCTGAGGCACTGGATGCTTGTAAGGATGAAATGTAGCAGAGCCCTTAGATGGTGCGGCATTAGGAGGGGCTTACTGAGCCCAAGGCCCTGATAGAGCATTGAACATGGGTCTGAGGGAGCATCTCTGACATGTTTAAGTGAATCATTGCTGTCCCTGGTGCCTGCAAGTGCTCAGAGAGGACCAGGCAGCTAGACCCCTCTCAGGGGCCTTTGTATCTCAAGAGACAAAAGTCATTTTGAGAAACCTATTCTTATTAATGCTCCAAAGTCTTGTTACTTTTGTGGATTGTGTATGCAAGAGGAAACCACCAAAGCTTCATGCTCTGAGGAAGCCTCCTGCTTCCATGTGGGTATCATTCAAACCCCTATGACCTGCTCTCACCTCACTGATGGCTGGGCATCCCTCTCACCTGCCATCCCTCTGTAGCACTTGATGGTAGCAAAGTAGATGCTACTGGACGGTAGCAAAGTAGAGCTGCCTGACCTGTCTGCCACAGCCTGGATATTTCCAGTTCTCAGTCAGGAGTCAAGCTGTGATCTCCCCGTGTTTCAACCAAACCTGAGTTGTTCTGCACTCTCCGTCTTACAGCCTCAGCTTCCTTCCCTCCCAAGTGCTACCTGAGGGAAAGGGATAACTCAGGAATGTGAATGCTGTGATACCATGGAAACAAAGCACAATTCCTACAGAATCAGGGCAGGTAAGAGAAACCCTTTTACCAAATACTCTCAGATATGGATGCCTGTCATGGAAAATCCTCTGCCAGCTCCTCACCCAGGACAAACCAGCACTAAAGGGCAAGGAGCAGCTGCTCAGCACCAGCTCAGAGGCTGCCTGGTAGCACCCTGATCTGCACATCTTGCTCCACTGCAGCTCCCAGCTGAGGTCAGGGCCAGCTCTGCTTTATGCTTAAACTGCTTGGAAATTAAAAAAAGAACATCAGTGGAAAAAGCCTCAGTCCCTCCCCAGAGTCCCAGCTCCTTGTCTCCACTCCTGAGCTCACCTCAGCTTGAGGTGAGGATAGTGTGACACTACCAGAGGGAGCACATCCATCACATCCCACTCCCAGCTCAATGTGCTGCCACACATCTGAGAGACACACTTTTCCCTTTTACCCATTTGTGGGGTGGGCTCATCTACCCCATTCCTGTTGTCAGCTTCCTCTTTTGCAGATGCATCTCTGAAACTCAGTCCACAGCTTTTCCCCTTCAAACACTGCCAGTGAATCAAGTGCATCACAGCTGGTGGGTTAGGAGCAAAGGATGACCTGGCTCCAGTTAGGAGGAAAAGGAGTGGGTACTTTTGCACTCTGGACAGATGCAAAGGTTAGTGCAGATGGATTTAGGGGTGAGGGCTTGGTTTGCTTTGGAAGAGCCCATCAATGTGTGCAGAAACTCTTACCTTGTCCCCAGTGTTTGTGGCAGGTCACAGACCTCCTGCCAAGTGGATTTTGGGTGGGAAACAAAGCAGCTTTAGCACTGCTGTGCTGGTGCTGGGATTTACCAGCCAAGCTATGAGAGTCTGAGATCACTCAGGCTGGGGAAAGGACTGGGAAAAACACATTCAGAACAGTCCTTGCCATCACGCCAGGCTGGAAAGATTTAGCAATATGAAGCTTCTCTTGATGCATCCACAGAAAACACCCTGTGAATGCTGCCAGAGCTTGTGCTGTGATGTTTCACACCTCAGCCACTCCTCCTTGGGTGGCTCCAGTTGCTGAGCAAAGCCCCACCACGACTCCTCAGGGGATCTTGCAAGGCACTTGTTGGTCTCAGAACAGTCTTCCTGGAAATCCTCCAGTCTCTGTGACTGTGGGCAAAAATGAGGCAATGCAGACACACTCTGAAGGAGCAGAAATCCATCTACAAGGGAAACCTCTCCAGCTTCTCCCAGCCCCAGAAGTCCCGCTGCACCGAGGCCAGGGGCACAAGAGGCATCTGAAGGTGGATGTACCAGGAGAGCAAATGCAATGGGAAAGCTCTGGAGATTTTCTCCTCCAGATTCATCTCCTGCATCCATGGTAGCCCTCAGAACTGCAACCAGACACTGAGCCTCCCTTCATTTGGCTTGAAAGAAGCTCTTTTACCACCAGCCTAGCACCAAAGCCAGGCTAGGATTTGTTGCCAAGCCCTGTGCAAGGACACTTGGTCCTGCCTGCCAGGATGAGCTGCTCTAACAGTGGAGAGAGATGAAGCATCACTGCCCTCTACCTCTGCTCTGCACCCAAGCACTGGGAGGGGAAGGGGCTGAGGTGCCCACGTGTTTGTTATTAAGCAGCAAAAAGCATTTCCAAAGATGGGTCCACAAAGCCCAGAGAAGCAGAGCTGCCAACAGCATCCTCAGAAGTGTGTTCAACATTCAACCCTCTCTGGCAGCCAAGTCTTGCTGGCTGGGTCTGATGGCTTCCTTGGCTTTTCTTCTTAGTGTTGGTGGTTTGAAGGAGTTGAGCAGCTCTGCAGGAAGCTGATGTGCTGCTGGCTCCCAGCCTTCATCTGCTGAAGGAGGTTGGAAACTCTGGGGATAGGCCCCTCAGGACAGATAATGGGGAGGCTCATTTGCCAAACAAAAAAAAAAAGGGAGGGGGCTTTTACTTAAAAATATGAATTGGTGCTCAGCAAGCAGGATAAAGCCCCTCTTTTCTGGAAGCTGAGAGCTCAAGGGTTTGAATTGTTGAATGAGCAGTTATTTTCTATGGAAATGGTGCTTTCTGCTGGAAAGATAAGAAGTGATTTTAGGTCAGAAAAGTGTTGAGGTGGAAAATTCCTCACTGGCTGGGAAGGTTCTCCCAAGCTCCCTGGAGGATGTGGGGAGTTGGGAAGGGGAAAGGAGCACCAAAGATTTTAACCCAGCTATGAAAGAGGCTCTCAGCACACTCATAAACTAGAGCAGCTCCCTCCTCATCACCCCAGGGGCTTCATGGAAGCCTGGATAGTTTGCAGAGTGGCAGATTGCATGTGGGTAGATCAGTATGGGGAGAGAAAGATATATATGGAGATCGACAATATAGAGAGACAGCAGGCTTCTTGGTTCAGCTTTTGGCAAAATAGCTGTGTGCTCTCTTCCTTGTCCCTTCCACAGGGAAAATTTGGCCCAGGGTGACTAAAATGAGGGTGCCTGTGGCAAGTGTCAGAGCAAAATCACATTCACAGGAACAAAACAGACCAAGTCACCTCGTGCTCTGTGCATCTCCCAGGCTGTTTTCTTTCACACAGAAACCTGCTATTCTAAGGCCAGGAAAAGGGAACAGTGAGGTCAAGCAAAGTCACTGAAATGCATGGTTTCTCCTCATTTACTGGGCAGGAGCAGTGTGCTGCAGAGCTCTCAGCTCTGAGCCACAGCAAGGAGGAACCATTCTCACACCTACACCTCAGTTCCTGCTGACCTTGGGAGTAAAGATACTAATTTAGAAAGACATGCCTTGAAGACAAAGTGTTTGCAAAGGAGTTTGCTCTGTGACCTCTGACTTGCTGCACCGTGACATCTCAGCTCAAGGCAGGGGACCAAGGGCTCCACAATCCCCTTGCACCATGAGTGGTTAGGAGAAGATCTCCTGCAGGTTGCTTGGGTGAGGAATTCCAGGAGGGCAAGGAATTTCTTTTCTTTCCAAGAAAACTCCCAGAACAACCTGATTTAGATAAGGTTGCAAAGTATATTGCTGGGGGAGATGGTTTTTTGCCAGGTCTGGACATGGAATTGAGGGACTTGTGCTGTCTTCAGCTCTGTAGCTGCCTTCACTGAGTGGTAGTTACCCCACAGAACAGCAAAGGAGTCACTCAAGTGACAGGAAAAGCAGAGAGAAGAGTATCACGGGGCAAAGCAACTGCTTTTCAAATAAGTTGTTAAAAACAGTGGGTTCTGCTTGATTTCCTCTCTGGCAACGTTGTGGTGTTGGCATGAGTGCCTCTGAGGTCTGGTCGCTCCCTGACAGCCCAGCTCCCACCAGAAGAGCCAAGAATAACCCCAAATGGGAGTCATTAATAGCTTCCAAACATGTCAGTAACAGAAAACAGAGCAAATGGGAGGGAAATGAGGATGCTGTTTGTAAGGAGTAATGAGGTGTTGCATGTGGCAGGGCAGCATCCCCAGGGGGGATCCGAGGGGGACACCTGCGTCACGCTGCGAGGGAGCCCACGGTCAGCAGCACTGAGGAGGAGGAAGGATGAGGAGGGAGGAGGAGGAGGCTGTTAACCCTGTGAAGCAGAGAGCTTTGTATGCCTTGAAGGCAGGAAAAGAGATAGTGGGGAAGGATGTTTTCTCACAGGGCACCTCCTTCCTCTGGCCACCTCTCCACGTCACCCCTCTGAAGGGCCCATCTGCCCTTTGCATGGTGGCAGAAGCAAAGGCACTGGCTTGGACATGCTGGAGCTGAGCATGGGAGGTGCTGGGAGCTTTGAGTGGTACCAAATCCAACATATTTCCCAAGCCATGGGCAGAGTTATGCCAGGCAGGGAGGAGAAAACCCCTTCACTTGCATGTAGACGACCTCCATTCATGAGCCTCCCACCTTCTCTGAGACTCCAAAGCTTTCCCCCACCCCTGAACTGCAGTGGAGACTCCAGAACCACTTCCCAAAGTTGTCTGAGGAGAAATGGATTCAGTTTTGCTGATTTATAGACAGGTAATTGGGCTTGTTCATTCTATCCTAGGACAACACAGGCATCATCCCTCACTAGAAGAAAGGGGATATCCGGAGAACTTGGGAACCAAGAAAGGAGGAAGATTTCCTTGAGCAATCCCCTAGCTTGAAATGTAGGAAGAGGCCTGGAAAGGACACACATGGCCCTGGAAGGAACCATGGCACTGACAACACAAACTCTGTGTCAGGTTTTGTTCCAGAGGTCAAGCACAGCATCAGCTCCCTGATTCCTGCCAGCTCCACAAAAGGCACCAGACCTTGTCTGTGCCCCACCTCCCCATCTGCAGACTCTTCCCATATCCCTCACCCTTATAGGGGCATTGGTCACTGGCCCCTCTTCAATGTCCAGGTTTGAGGCTGCTGGAAGAAAGATCCTGGTGAAGTACATGTTCCCAGAGCAAGCTGCTTGCTTTATACCCTCACACAACTCTGCACACAGCCATATATATATATATATATATATGTAGCTGCAGATATATTTATGGGTATGTGTTTGCACAGCCCCCTGTGGCACAGCTCCTCCTTCCCTTCTGCCCAACACTCTTCAGCACTGAAGAGAACTGTTTGAATTTTAAAAGCTCCACGGGAAATTTGCCCACCCAGAAGGCAACTCAAAGCCCAAGTCCACAGGGTTGTGCAGTGCCCTGTGCTCCGTCTTGTCTGGAGGACAAGTGCAGTGACATCACCTCAGGGTGCAAGGCTTTCCTGGTACTGGAGAGGTCTTGCCCACCTCCTTGGCCATGTCCACCACTTCTAGTATTGTCCAAGCTCGGAGGACTCATACTGCTGGACAGGTTGATCTCTTACTCTTCAAGGCCAGGTGATTTCCAGCCTCAGCTTGGCTCCAGTGCTGGAGGGGAAATTATGCACCAGAGGTCCTTTCCAGGGGATGACTTTTGGTGGCTTTTGGTGGCTATGGGACAGTCACCCTTCAGCACTTCCCCTCTTTGCATGGCCATCATTGCTTTGGACACACACAATCACACATAAGTTCAGTTCCTCTTGCAGGAGCCTGGCTGAGGACTTGGAGCCACCAAGAAAGTGGGAGCATTTCCTTCCCTCTCCTTGCTGCTCCTTCTGCTGTGTGCTGCACTGGTGGGAAGGGAGAAGCTTTGCAAGGTCTCTGTCTAGACTGTTTCTATCAAGAGCTCCCCAAAGTGACTGAAAGTCTTTTAAATTAACTGAAAAGGGAAAGTCTTTTTAAACACAAAAGAAAGGTCTTTGAAATACAGAGAGCACAGAGCAGCTGAGGCTGACAAAGTGGAGAGAAAGGTGCATTCACAACACCATCCCCGGGATGGTACACGTCACAGCAAGCTCTGGCCAACACCACTGGTTCCATTCTCAAGCCCTGCAGCTCCTGTCGTGACAGCCTTCAGCCTGCTCCTCTACTCAAAGGGTCCAGGTGACCTCTGCTCTTATTTTTGGGCACAGCTCAGACAGGAGAACTCAAGTAACTTCTGCTGTGGTTTATGTTCGCAGCAAGACACACCAAGTGTTGCCCATTCAGCATTGCCATCAAGTGAGGCTCGGATCTCTGGAGTTCAGCCTGGTAGAATCACAGAAATCTTGCTTGGGAGGGATGTTGGAGATCTGCAGTCCCTTGGAGCAGGACTACCACAATCCTTAAATCAGGTCAGCCATGGCTTTGTCTGGCCAAGCCTTTGAAACCTCCAAGGACTCAGATACCCCCATCAGCCTACCCCAGGGCTGCAGCACCCTTCCAGGACCTTCTGTATCTCCCAAGTCACGACTGTGTCCACTGTTTTACCATCTATCAGTACAAAGAAGAACTTGACCTCATCACTCATCGTTTCTATCTGCCCTTCAAAGGCTTGCAGGCTGCTGTTGGGTCCCATTTTGGCCTCCTTTTCATTTGACTATATAAAGGCCAGAGCGTTCCCTCAGCAGCTGGAATGGGGAGCAGCCAAGGGACCTCAGCAGGCTCCCAAAAGTTTGCTGTCACTCTTTCCTTGGGAGGAAACTCTATTCCCTCCAGAGGGTCCCCATGACCTCCTCTCCCAAGGAACAGAAGGCAGGCTTGCATAGATTTTGCCTGCCACTCCCTGCCCCTTGAGGACCAGAGACATTGTTCACCCCTCCAGCTGTTTCCAATACAAACATTGTGTTCCCTCAACTTGCAAACACAGATTTCTTTGGGTTTGTTTTTAACTTGTCCCAAGCAAGAGCCATACGGATGGGTTCTGGCCCATGCTGTTGGCCCCTGAGTGCCAGCACAGCATCTCCTCACTGTCCATATGAGATGTCGAGAGACTTCCAGGCTGCTCTTTCCCTGCTCCCTGACAGGTGTCCTTGGTAAATCCCTGCTCTGACAAGCCTGCTGGCCACCAGGATTACACCTAATATGTTCCTGTAATTTCAGTTCATATTCCAGTCACTTTTCAAAGACACTTCAAGTCATTTTCTTGGCTCTGCTGAGGGCTCGTGGCTGTGTGTCCTCTGCGCTTGACAGGAGCTTCAAAACAGCTGGGGCAAGTTACAGATGTATTTGAGGATGTGAGGGGAGGGGTAATTTAATTAGTTATTAAATTACTGTGTATCTGGGAGGCTCATAAGCTGTGGTAGGACACAATATTTGCCCTATCAGCCCCTTGGCTGAGTGGTACAGGTCCCTGCAGCTGGAGCAGGTTGCCTTGGTCTTGCTTCAGCTTTCCAAAGCAAAGCATCTTGGATGTGGATCAGCTGTGCACAAGCAAATTCACCCATAGGCACTGCTGTTTGAAGCCCTGGGCTAGTCCTGCACTATCACATCACACCTCCAGCCATGTAGTGATCGTGTCCCAGCACATCTGTGCATTGTTGGCAGCACCCAGACAGAGAGGCAGGATGTGTCCACTTCCTTCTGTGGGCTCACATCAGCACACAGCCCCATGCTAGGAAGACAGCCAGATTCTATATGGAGAGAGCCAGCACATCTCCAGCTCACTGCGGCAGCCATGGATGTCCACACTACTAATGTCTGGTGGAAGAATAGGTCAGGGAAAGAAATCTGGTTGTAGACCAGCTCTTTGCAGGATTGGCAAAGCACCTTCAGCCATTTCTCCAGATTTTCTTTCTTTTTGCTTTTCTCGATCCCTGTGCACAGCCTGAAGTAGTTGTAGATCCAGTGCTCATGGCTTCAGGGATCTAGGGAACCTACAGAATGTTAATCTCCTCCTGGCTCATGGAATCACAGAATCATTTTGATTGGAAAATACCTTTAAGCTCATCTAGCCCAAGCCCTCCCCTCACTCTGCCCAGCCCACCAGCCCCATGGCGCTCAGCACCTCAGCTCCACAGCTTTGGGATCCCTCCAGGGTTGGGGACACCTCCACATCCCTGGGCAGCCCATCCCAGTGCTTAACAACCCTCTAGGTGAAAAGTTCTTCCTAAAAGAAGCTCAGGCTTCACTCAGGACTGTGACCTTCTCCTGTGAGCCAGGAAGGGAACCCAAAACTGTGTGCAAACTAGGTCACCAAAATCCTCCTTCCCTGCCTGACTTCTTTCTCCTCCATAGGTCCATGGAGGAGACAGGGGCCAGGGATGGTCCCTGGGAACTGCTCAGCTGAGTGATAAAAGGGAGTATGCAGTATGACATGGGAAGATGAACGACAAACTGGGTTCTACCCATCAGAGCATCATGCAGAAAGGTCTCCCCTCAACATGATCCCCAGGGGCTGCCTCTCACAGCCTGGACTTAGTGATGCTGAGCCCTGCATCCTACAAGCAAACACTACAGGAAGCTTTCTCACTTACAAGGCCAGGTCTCCAAACTGCTTTTTATTGCCTAAAAAGGACTGTGACATTTAGTGGAAAAAAAAAACACCAAAGCACACGTCATGTGAGACACCAGCAGAGCCCTGGCTGATGGCTACAGGGGCAACCCCAATCTTTCCTGGTCTCCTGATGAAGGTGGCATATGCAGAAATGATAAAGAGTTTTGCTTCCCTTCCCTTCCCTTCCCTTCCCTTCCCTTCCCTTCCCTTCCCTTCCCTTCCCTTCCCTTCCCTTCCCTTCCCTTCCCTTCCCTTCCCTTCCCTTCCCTTCCCTTCCCTTCCCTGTGTCTAGACCTGTTCCAAAACTCATTTCACAAATTCATCCACCTGGCAGATGAGAACATGACTCTTCTTGTCCAATTGTACCAGTGCTGTGACAGCTCTGCCTGCATGAGGATGGAAAGGAGGCAAAGCCCACAGGGGTGAGTCACAGCCACCATTAGATTAAATACAATCTAGAGGAAGAAAAAACTGGACCCACTTGCTGTTATCCATTGACTTGCTCTGATCTGTGGCTCAGAGTAGCCCCTTATTTTTCAGCTGTATCACTTGATTTAACAAAAAAGCTCATCTTTTCCCACAAACATCCCTTCTTTCCTTTACATCTTCCTCATGAAAGTGCTCCATGGTGGAGTTGCAGGATAATTGCTGCCTGCTTTATGTCTTCCAAGCCCTGTTCAATCACAGTGTCACAGTGGATGACAAACACGTTCTTCAGCATGGAAGGGATTTTATTTAAAGCAAAAAAAAAAAAAAAAAAACCAAAAAAACATGATTCACCCTCAAATTTTACATTCAAAGAGCCTGAGAACATGAAAATCCATGGTGAACAAAGGAGATCTCACAGGCACATTTCCTAGGAAGGGGGAAAAAAAGCCATAATACTGAAATTGTTTTGATTGCAACCTGGGACAGACCTGAGCTGTCCATAAGAGAGCCTGGCAGGCTCGGGTCAGCACGAGGTGTGTGCTTATGTCAGAGGAGAGCGTTGCTGACCCGACCCATCACACAAGATCCAGCCTGCTGCTTCTCTCGACAGTCCCTGCACACAGACAACCTCTTATTACTCTAAAAAGGGGGTGATTTCTACCTTGTTTCAGCTCATTTGACAACACTTGGCCTTTACAAAGCTTTTCTAAGCAGCCTCTTCATTGTCTTTTGCACTGTCTTTTTTAATGAAGCTCTTTCTCTGATGAGCCTGACTATCAACTATGGAAATCCTTCAGGATTTCTTCCTACATAGCTCCCAGTCCTTCCTCCATCTCATTTTCCACTCAGCCTCCTTTGCCCTCAAGATCTTGCTTGTCCTTCTCCCCTCAGGCTTGAACAGCTCAGCCAAAGGACTTCAGCTGAGGGCTGTACAGTGCCCTTGGAAAGACAACAAGCCTTGCTATGGCCACATCCATGAACCTCTTACTCTGTCCCAGGACACAGAGTGGTTGCAAATAAGATCCAGCCTGCCAGCTTGCACCTTTCCTCAAAACCATATCAAGGCCTGTTTCACCCTCTATTAAAAATAACACCCATGAGGGACATGTGCAGGCTGGGAACTGGCAGCCTGTGGCTGACACTCTGGGGCTGAGTGTCTGTGATTTACTCCCCTGAGACTACGGCTCACACCTGCTGAGGAAAGTGCAAAGCTGCAATTCAGCACAGAAAAGAGCTGCTCAGTTCATAAAACTCAGGGGGAAAATGAACAAGCAACATGCCCACCCAGGAGCTGCCTGGTTACCAAAGCACAGGGCAGAGCCTGGAGCAAATCCTGGAAAACGGGCCTTAAAGCATCTTCAACTGGGACTCTGCTGTGTCAGACTCCAAGGCCACTGAACATTTCTCTGTAGCAAACTCTGTTGGTCTTGTTTCATAAAGAAACTCAGCTTGCACAGCTATTTGGTGAGGGGGTGTCAGGAAAACCCCAAGGCTCAGACCATGGCTGGGGGTTCTTTGGTTTCTAGTCCTACTTGCATCAAAGGATGTAACGTGGGAAGGAGAAAGTCGAGCACTGAGAGGGCAGCACGTAAGAGAGGGCAGAGCAGCTGCCTGGGAGTATTGCCTGCTCAACATAGGCTTCCTTGAAGCTCTTGAGAAAGTCACTATGCCTCAGTGTCTCCAGCTGAAAACAATTCACCCCTGTGCTGGGCCCTGGGGAGGCTGCAGCTCCAGGGCTGTGTCAGTGCTGGGCCCCTCACTCACTGCCACAGGGACACTGAGGGGCTGCAGCGTGGCCAGAGCCGGGCACAGAGCTGGGGAAGGGGCTGGAGCACAAGGGTGCTGGGGAGGGGCTGAGGGAATGAATGNGCTGGGCTGGGCAGGGTGAGGGGAGGGATTAGGCTCCAGCAGCTTCAAGGGCTTTAACAACCAAAAATGATTCTATGATTCTGATTTTAATGACAAAGGAAAGACAAGAAAAGTCCAATATTTTCAGTAAATAATGCTTACCAATGCTGTTCATGAAGCAGTGCTGCTCAGCACTCCTGCTCATGGCCACAGGCTCTCAGCTGGGATGGAATAAATTCATTTTCCAGGTCGCACCAGAGCAGTCCCACCAACACTGTCAAGGACAGGACTGGCAAACTGGTAGAGGCTGATGTGAAAAAACAAGCAGCTCCATATGAGGAACGTGCCCAAGCCCCCATCCTAGGCTGAGATGCTCAGTGGGACAAACACGGGATGGCACAATGGGTTGGGGAGAGCTCGGCTAGAAGGAGAGCTGGGGGGCTGAGCTGATCACAAGCTGAGCATGAGTCAGTGTGTCAGGCTGTCACCACTGATAAACAGCACTTTGGAATGTGTAAGCAGGAAAATAACTGAAAGATACATGAAGGTGCCAGGCTGCTCAGTGATGGGTGTAAGGAGGGCATGGGAATGGCCTCTGCAGAGAGAGACCTGTGGGGCATGGGGTGGTCATGGCCTGCTCTGAGCCAAGGGAGGATCCAGCATCCCCAGGGCCACAGGGGTTTAACTTTTCACCAGGACATTGAAAGCCCAGAGAGANCCAGCCCCTGCTAAAGCAGGTTCCCCTGGCTCAGGAGGCACAGGAATATGTCCAGGTGGGGTTGGAAACCTCCTGAGAAGGAGCCTCCACACCCTCCCTGGGCAGCCTGGGCCAGGGCTCCCTCACTTCAGCATCAAAGGAGTTTCTCCTCATGTTCCAGTGGCACTTTTAGTGATCCAGCTTGTGCCCATCACCCCTTGTCCTGGCACTGGCCACCACACAAAAAAGCCTGGCCCCATCCTCCTGACACCTACCCTTTAGGCACTTGTCAGTGTTGCTGAGGTGCCCCTGAGCTCAGGCTTCTCTTCTCCAGGCTGAACAGCCCCAGCTCCTCCAGCCTTTCCTCCTCACAGAGATTTTCCAGACCCCTGATCATGTTGGTAGCCCTAAAACATGTGTCAGGAATGATGTATTTAGGGTTAATCGCGGGCTCACACAGGTTTACAGATGCACCTCTGAGCTGGAGAACACATTAGGTAATGTGCCAGAACAGCTGAGCATGAGCAGGATGTGACCCCACACACCCACAGTGCTCCCATGCCTGCTGCAGCCACGGGCAGCCCTGACATGGCACAGGACATGGTCCAGGACCAGCTCTGGGCATAGAACCACCCCAGGGGTGTGGATATGCTCAGAGTGCTCCATCCCCTGCAGCTGAATGCCACTGCACTGGCTGTTCTGGGACAGCCTCACGGGTAGCTGGAGAGACAGAGCGTAAGCACTGCTGCATCCAGCCATGGAGGCTGCAGCTGCCCATGCCTGAGCTGCTCATTTATATATGTTATATCCTCACAACAACCACAGAGCAAGACTGTGAGAAAGGCAGAGGCTGCCTGAGCTGTTGCCATTTGGGGAGGGGAGAGACACAGGGACAGGCACCTGCACAGGGCAGAGCCTCTTCCAGATTTCTTCCCCTGCTCAAGTCTCACTCTGGAGTAACTGGTCTAATAAAGTAGCTTTCCCTATCCTCCTCCTTAGCCTTTATCTCCTGGTAAAAAACACCAAGTTCTGCTTGTTTCCTGGCCTCTGCTACCCCCAGCAGCATCCTCAAGAAGCGGGGGCTGCACAGATGAGACGTCCTCACCCTGGTCCCCACACCCACAGTCCCTGCAAGCAGCGCTGCTCCTTATCAGCTGAGCCTCACTCATTGCAGCCCCAGATGGTTTGTCGTGGGTGGGGAAGAACCTACCCCCACTCACTACCTCAGCCTCCCAGAATCACAGAATGATAGAATG